>QUOL01000015.1:600000-775155 GCA_009761415.1 Sarcomyxa edulis | reverse complement strand
AAGGGATCACTTTCAAAATTGTAGCTCGAACTGGATGCAGGCGGCGATGATGCACGAGACGGTGCAACGGATGAAGGACGCGATCTTTAGTGGCAGGATGAGTAATGCTTTCGCAAGAGATTGAGAATGTGAAACGCACCCAGAGAGACCGATTTGAGGCGTGTTGGGGCCAGATACCCCGGGCAGGTTCTTCGTGAAAGATGCCTTAGCTTGCTGTGAACCTTGGGCCTGGTTGTATTGGGCCTTGCGAGGGTGAGGTGAAGTCGATGGAAGCTTTTGGAGATGGGGCTGGGGCACAGTGCCAAGGTTCAAACGAGGAATTGGGATCATTGACGGTGGGGCATAGATGTTGGAGGTGGGGTCTGCATGGGAGCTTGCCTCGGCGGCCCTGGGATTATCTGGACAGTACGAGCAATTGGCGCCTGGAGTGCACCTTGACGGTCGCAGTTGTCGCAATGTTGGGCGTTGGCCAGGGACATGCAAGTCAGGTAGACACCGTCAAGGAAGACCGAGAACACAGTTCGACGACACTGTTTTTTGTTCAGAGCCCATGGTCCTAATTGAGCTCCGCCAAAATCTTTGCCACTGGTCGGTACAGAGGGGAGAGTACCGGTCGGAATGAAAGTGATGTCGTTAGATGGAAGTCCATCTCTGCCTCCACGAGAGCTCTCCTGATACTGATCCATGATGCTATACGAGAGGTTATAGTGGAGAGTATCACGAACATGAGGATAATCGACGCCGCATCCGAGAATGGTGGTTGCAACGATGAACTTATTGACACCGCTGATCCAATCCTCAAAGGCCTCATGGTTTTCATCGGACGAGTTCCGAGAGTGATAAGACGGGACATCCAACTGTAGAGCGACATTTGTGGCATCGTTGATTGTGCGACAGTAGATAATACCGCGGTCCTCGTTCCGGTACTTGGAAGCCGCACGTTTGGCATAGGTGACGATGGCCGAGATGAGGAGGATAGGCTCGTGTACCTGGACGGAGAATGCGATCTCAGGTCGAGCTCCACACATACGAATGATGTGCCAATTGTTGATTTCAGTAGCCTTGCAAAAGTCAGGGACCAGTTGAGGCCCAAGAGAGCCAGTGAGTGCGGTAATATGTGAGTCGAACTCCTTCAATCGAGAGAAACTCGAATGCACTGCGGTAATTGACGTCGGTGAGAATCTTGTGAGCTTCATCGAATACAAATCTCGCCAGTCGGCGTTGTTTCGAGAGCGCAAGGCAGTGACTATTTAATTGCAGTGTCAGGACTTGGGATAATCATAGATATGATAGGATAACGTACGCTCGAAACTCGTCAAAAATGGCATGTTCAATGGAGACATACATGACCGTAGTGTCTGCATTGAATTTCCCATTTGGCATCCAGCGCGTATACGATACGCCGATGGCGTGAGCTCTTCTCTCAAAGTCGGCGTGCAAACCCGAGATAGGAAGTATCACGATGGTGGTGAGTCCGATATCTTCGGATTTCGCGATCATCATAACGAGGAATGTTTTACCAAGACCTGCGGGAAGGATAGCAAGCGTAGGGTAGCGTCTACCCACCATAGACTCGATGAGCTCGGCTTGCTCAGGACTCCGAAACTGTGCAACTGGGTCGTTGATGGCTTTTCGAAAGTTGGAGAGACGAGACGGGTGGACAACAAGCGACGTTGGTGGACGCAAATCGGCAGGAGTGTACGAAGGAGGGGGTTCGGGAAGTACAAGGCAGCAAATTGAGCCATATAATCTTCAACGGCGCTTTTGACGGTGTCTTGAAGGAACCGCCGTGTTTCGTTGGCGATAGAACGGCCCAGTGTAGCCACGTCAAGACCAATGGCCGACGGAGTACCTACACCACCTGTAAAATAGAGGTTAGTACGAAAAATTAGAAGAATAGCATTGAATAAGTACCCGTAGCAGTGGTTCCCAGCATCACGTCCCCTCCTCCGAGGACATCTCGCACCGGTGGATTGTCCTCCGACGAAAAACGGAGAGGTTCGTCCTGACCCATCTTCATCAGAAGCTGCCACGATCGATTGACTTTCTGACATCCTAGGACGTGCCGGGGATCTGCGTTGGCAATGCTGTCTGCATTTATTCCGTAGGTACCCACAGAAACGCCGGTGGTACGCCCTTGACCAACGTCGTAGAAATACTGCTTCGCAACCTCGAACGCGTGAGGATCGCCGTGGCGGCGAAGGATCCCTGTAACGAGATGACGGTAATCACGAATTTTGATCTTGCAACCCAAATATTTCTCTGTGCAAACTCCAAGCGCTTCGCTGACTTCATCTCCGGTCATATTGGCGTAGACCTTGGGAAGAAGACAGATCTCGTAGCGAATGGCCTCTCGTTCACCAAAAAAAAATTCATGAGCATTGCTTGGAAAGGCCGGAGTATGACGAGCTCGTAGATGGTTTCTTTGGCAACAGCGACGGTGGGACAGTGAGGAGTGAAATTGTCGCGAAGGAGTTTGTACGAGGTCTTGTCCTGAATCCCAACGATAGAAAATGTATGATTGAGTATCTGTACATTTCGTATATCACCTCCTGGAGGATTTGCAAAGGCTTCGCGTGCGAGCTCAGTTGCCCGTGAATAAGGACCACACGTAACGATAGTCTTGATGGTATTGTTCGTTCGAAGCTCCTCGAAGACTTGGAGCATATGCATGCATGGTTGGATTCTCCATAACGTCTCTGTACCATTGGTATACGTAAAGTGAGCAGCGCGATGGGGGTCCGAGAGTAGCCACTTGGCGTAGGTGTGCTGGTGACCAGAAGAGACGTATTACGTGGGTTGTTGATGAACGAAGCCCCGGGAGTGAGATTGCGTGGGTTGTCAACGAGCTCTCGGATGTCGTACTCAAGCACGAGCTCGCGAGGGATATCTTGAGCAAAGAAGATTTCCTTCTTCAAGAGGGTGTTGTAATCTGCTTGGAGGCCGTCTACAAGTTTGCTAAAGTTGTCGAGATCGATGTAATGATCTTTGTATATGAGTTGACGACCGTATTCATCGGAAAATGAGATGTTTGCTTCGTTGTGATCGTTGGTACGCATGGCACGAATGAGGCACATGCAGTTGAACAGGTAAGTCATAGGAGTTTCTTTGCGATCTTTGAGGTAGGGTTCGACTTCCAAGTAAGCTCTGAAACGGGATTGCGGTTAGTGGAATCAAAGGTAAGGGATGAGATAGAACGCACTCTTCACCGTCGCAGTTCTTGGCTTCCATAGTCGCGTGAATGTGGTAGAGCATAGCCGCACGACAAATGTACATGAGTTTAGCGATGGATTGAGTGATATCGCATTGGACTTGATATTCCCTTCAGGAGCCACGGACGAGAGGACGAGATAGCAGGTGACGGGGGAGAAATACTTGTCGAGCTTAAAGTCTCCTTTGGTATGAGCAAAGAGGGCGTAAGTTACTTTCTGGATGAGCTTAACGCATGGTGGTTCCAGTAGTTTCCTCTCGCAAACTGGTCAGCGAATTCAATGAGGATAGTTTTCTGAGAAGGAGTGAGGGGGTATTGGTATGGTACGTCCCAGCCCTTGCGTTGCGTATAAGATTGAATATACCCACTGCCCAGTACGATCCGTACTTTATGAGAGACGGGTCTTTGAGATCGCGCATAATCTCGAAGCTTTCCCTCCTGCACGCACAATGAGTCGAAGGTGGAAAGAAATCATGGGAGACACGTACTCTGTCGTTTGCGCGATCATTTTGGGGAGCGAAAACGCACTGTGGGTGTGGAGAAGGGGTTTGAC
Organism: Sarcomyxa edulis; assembly: GCA_009761415.1. NCBI lineage: Eukaryota > Fungi > Basidiomycota > Agaricomycetes > Agaricales > Mycenaceae > Sarcomyxa > Sarcomyxa edulis. Next base: position 771,391 of record QUOL01000015.1, on the reverse strand, counting down.
ACCTAGAATCCATTCAACGACGACTTTGCGAATTTTTTGCAGGTGACCGTCGTCAGCAGTGGGTAAACGAGTGGCTTCCTGAATGTCCTCTGGTGTTAGATTGGTCAGATGGCGCATCCATCCCTCCCGTCTCATGAACTGGCTTAGGTCCTGATCCTCGCTGGCGATGGACATGGGTATCTTTCGAAAATCGCGTGAAGGAGGCAGGTTGTGTTCAAAAACCCAGAGGGCGTCGTGCTCTGCGCTGGAAGCCAGCGGCAATGCATCGACATTGACCTCAAACGCTCTACGCGGCCCGGCTCTCGTGAATTCCTGACAATAGCCGGTGTGATGCGAATGCGGTAGACTGTGCGGATTAGGACAACGATCCGGCGTGCGTTGATGTGAGAATAGAGACGCAAGAACGGGAAAGCCCCGCCCACACCGATCACAGATGTAGCATGGTGGAAGGATTGGGAGGCCGAAGATTGGGGGGGGGTTGTCCGTTGGAACGGGGGGAATGTCGTCCAGAAGCCCAAACTCTGTCTGAAGTTCGGTGGCCATGGTGTCCACAACATGCTTAAGTCCGAAATCGCGTATAATGTGGCGAATTAGAGCATTGGGCGCAACGCAGCATCCGCAGTAGGTGCAGATGAATGTTCGATACTTGATATTGATAATAATGGCGAATGCTGGAAGATTATGGGTCTTGTGGAGAACAACGGTCGTGGGTTCTGCGTTGAAAACATATTTGAGGGGGTCGAAAGGCGGCAATGTCATGGTGTGGTCGGGCAGTTTTGCTGGAAGTCATCGCGGCGTGTTTGGCCGAAAGACGGGTGCACAGAGCCTTCAGGGAGAATGGCTTTGACTGCTGGTATTGGTCCATATCGGAAATTAGGGTCTACAGGTGAATCCTGTGGATTAGGGGGTGTGACGGTGCAATTGCGAGCGTGTTTCTAGTGTGGTATTAGAAGACAAAAAGGTATGACTATAACACGGTCTACGACATTTACCTTGAGGTTCACGGGGTCTAAGAGTCCAATCTGACAATTAGGGCAGTGGAATAATTGCGTCGAGGCCGAGCGATACACATCGAGAACGCCATTGGTGTAATCCACCGTAACCTTCAACTGGTGAAGCATACGTTGGTGGTAATCCTTGTTGTCGCAATAAGCGGCGGGGTTACATTTGTCGCAACGAGATGGAAACTCGGGTGAAGCAACAGATCGGGAATGCCTGAAACCGATGAGTTGATAAATTCACGAATGTGGAACGCGAGGACTTACGCTGTGAGGTATTCGAATGGTGAAATAGAGCCAAGAGACAGCTTCGAAGGCTTCGAGGCCCTATTGAGACGATCAGTTAACCGAGGGTATAACTGGCGATAATTGGACTTACATGGAGGCAAGATATTGTTGTAGACCCTGAAAAAAAAGTAAGTACAGTGAGGGAGGAGGGAAAGGATGGAGCACTCTCAGAAAACGCAACTCGCATATATGAATATGGGCTGCAAAGAAGCATGCCCGAAATGGTCAAAACAAAGTATCCCGGTGATCATTCGTCGGCTTCTCTACTTGGCAATATGGCACCTGGATTGCTTTATTAAGGCTGAACAGCGCTGTGATTTCTTGAGTATGACAGTTTGAATGTTAGATAGCCAGACATCTTGATTAATATAGCTAGGAAGCACATGGTAAAGTGAGAAAGTACGAAGTAGGTATATGAATTAAACCAAATGTATGCGCAGGAGAAATGCGCGGGTAGGCTGATGCGCAAGGTGGGAAGAGCTATAGGATATTCAGGCGAGACAAGTATTGCGGATGAAGATGGTGAGTCCAGGTGTGATCTGGAGCAGTGATCGGGGAAGGAGGCTCGTAGAGCACGGGAACACTAATCGATGGATGAGCCAATGCCAAAAGACAGTTAGGATTGATATGCGTACCTTTTGATACCACGTTCCAAAATCCACAATGTGTATATCCTCCTGGACATTTACAGTGCAACGACATAACAGTTGCAGGTCGAGAGATATAGATGAGTGCCCAACATATCGAATTGCTCCCGAAGTTGTCGGGATCTCTTGAGGAGGGCATGAACGCTGGTCACCGTATTCAACGTTCAGGTGATAACTCGGTGTATGCGACGACTGCGGTGGGGAAGGGTGGAATATCCTTCTTCCACAGCAGCGCGAGTAGCGTTGAGGGCACCGTCATGTCGATCCTTCTTCTCTCCGACCTCGACTTCACTCGACCCACCGACCTTGTAGACTCCAGATATTGATCCCGGGATTGCCGGGGACTCTTGAGGAGGTGAACGCGGATCTTTGGTTCGAGATTGCAAGCGAGGACTTGCGGTATATGACGACTGCAGTGGAAAAGTGGGACGAGTCAGTCTGTTGAGAAAGCGTTTGGCTTACCTCGGGTTTCAGACCTCTGCAAGATCTCCCTCCTTCACTAAATTCTGCTTGTATCCTGAATATAACGTGGTGGGAACGAAACGTCTTACGGAGCGCAATAAGCTGTGGAGAAGGTCAATATTGATAATTTCTTGGAAAAAAGGACAACTTGCCGAGGTTGGCTCAAAGTACTATGATGGGTGAGGACATATTCCTCGCTAAGATATGCCAACGACCTAGTGATATGGTTGACGATATAGATAGTAGGAAGGAACATTCGGTCTTGGGCGCTGGGGCCTTTCTTGGGCGCTAGGGCCAGGAGGATTGAGATGTGTATGGAGAGGAAGCGAGATCCTTATAGAGGGCGTGTAGTATGCTGTACCTCGGAAACCCGAAGGTAGTCAGCATATGTAGTGGGCTGTACCTCGGAAACCCGAAGGTAGTCAGCGTGTATGGAGGAAGTGGGACTTGGAAAATCGAACATCTAATCGGATGTGGCTGTGTCGCGATCTTCCCACGGGGGTATTCGACCGCCAGCGGCGGATTTGCCCCGTGGGAAACTGCGGTGTCGAACACTTGAAAATTTCGATGCGATCTCCTCCTTCACCCATCCACGTCACCTTCACTGCGCAGGTTTCTGCTGTGAGGTGTCTGGACTACAACTACGAACGGGATATTCTCCTTCGACCACGTCACCTTCACTGTGCAGGTCTCTGCTGTGAAGTGTCTCGAGTGCAATTACGAACACGATCTACGGCCAGTATCCACGTCACCTTCCCTGCCAGGTATCCATCCTGCTGTGAAGTCTCGCAAGTACAATTACGAACGGTGCGTAATTGTGTCTGGAAATCATGACTATTCTAACTGCTTCGCTACTCTCGATAGTATGTCTACGATTCCCACTTACAGAAAACTCGTTGCGCACACCAAACCCATACTCCTCGAAGTCCGGGTCGCACTCTTGAGGAATTCAAGAACGTCTGCGCAGCCACATCACCTGTTTGCTTGCGCTCCTCTAGATGTTCGTCCATCTCACGCTCGATGTCCGTCATCTTCCGCGTTCGCATGTCCATGTAGAGTGATCAAAACTTCAAATGAAAAGACATTTTAGACGTGATCGAAGGCGCGTCGCGTGTCGAAACCTTCAGTGATTTGTTGTAGATTGAGTTCGGCGGATGTAAAGCACCTAACCCTAACCCTAAGAGATCCGCGTGAGCGTACTCCGTCAGTCTTGACATCGTTTAGAGTTCTTTGGAGACGACGCGCGTGAACTTGCTATCTGTGATTCGTGACCACCATACCATCATTGAGGCGAATTCAACTACATCTGCCACCAGAGCATGTTGATCTATCGTATGAAAAGCCTCTCCATGGCTCCAGAACTGGCGCGTGATATGGCCAGCCGTACTTGGGAGGCGCTATGTGACCTCCACAGGCATGGGTGGGTTACGGACAGGATGTTGGATGACAGGAGAACGCAATGGGTTGTTGTGTAAGTATGTTCTTTTGAACGACAATTTTCTGTCTCATTAGGTCTGGTGAAGTTGGGACTGGCATAACCACAGCGGAAATCCTAATAACCTACGTTGGATCACCGTCCGATGCATCAGTGAAGGTGATCCCTACTACACGCGTACTATGCATGTATACGAGGATCGTATCTTGCCCGAGGTTTGGACCGAGCGACGCAGGCCGGGAACGCCTGGATATATCCCCATTGAACGGTCGTCGTACATCTGGGTAAGTAGAATTTACCGATTATTCGTTCATGCTAACTGTGCGTGTCAGCAGATCTGAATACCCTGCTATATCTACTGTATGATATCATCTTGCATTCTGACTGTATATGATATACCACCATCTTGCGGTTACGGTTCAGCAAAAAAGTGCGTGGTTTCTATTTTACTTCATACAATACGACACTGGCATAAGACTACTCCTGCGAGAGACACCACGAAAAGGCCATGCAAAGTATATAATCGCCAGCGTCGAGGAAATGGGGTATAATTAATTAATCCTCCTGTCCCAATCATTACTAGTAGTCTCCAACGATCTCGGTGATAATAACTTATAGCTCGTCGTGGTCTCTGTCGAGGTCGTCGTCGTCGTCGCTTGGAGACCCTGCTCCTCCTCCGCCACTGTAAAGTTTAGTCGTAATCGGGTTTACAACGGCTTGTACCTCTGCAATGACAGAATCGATCAGCACTACAACGGCAAGTCTCAGAGACATAGAGACTCACCAGCCAACTTCTCTTCAAGATCCTCAACACTGGCGCTCGATCCGTTCGGTGGTCTCCTTAACGGCGTTAAGGATGACCTTCTTGTCATCTTCGCTGATCTTTCCGCCCAATCCCTCCTGGTCTCCGAGTTGAGTCTTCAGTCCGTAGACGAACGACGACAGCGAGTTAAGGGCTTCGATGCGTTTACGCTGGGCCTCATCTATACAAAACAAGTTTAGTACGAGAAGTCGGACAAAAAACGAGTAACTCACCCTCAGAAGCGAACTGCTCAGCCTCGGCAACCATGCGGTCAATCTCCTCCTGCGAAAGACGTCCTTTCTCGTTGGTGATCGTGATGGATTCAGATTTACCACTGAAGTAACGAGTCAGTAAACGAACGAACAGACCAGCTATTGCAGTGCGACTCACGTTCCCTTGTCAGCGGCGGCAACTTTCATGATACCATTGGCATCAATCTCGAAAGTGACCTCGATCTGGGGCACACCTCTCGGTGCAGGTGGGATACTGGAAAGTTCGAATTGACCGAGAAGATTGTTGTCCTTGGTCAACGAACGTTCACCCTCGAAGACTTGGTTCAAGACAGTGGGCTGGTTGTCGGCGGCGGTCGAGAAAATCTGGCTCTTCCTGGTGGGGATGACGGTGTTACGAGGAATCAACTTGGTGAAGACACCACCGGTGGTCTCGATACCGAGGGTCAAGGGGCAAACATCAACAAGGACGACATCGGCGGTTCCTTCAGCTCCGGAAAGGATACCACCCTGGACGGCAGCACCGTAAGCGACAGCTTCATCGAGGTTGGTTCCCTTGAATGGCTCTATTCCGCCGAAGTATTCCTGGAGAAGTTGTTGGATGATGGGAATACCACTGGAACCTCCATCGAGAACGACCTGGATTGTCCACGAGTCAGTGAGAAGAAGCCTACAATGTAGGACGGCTGCACTAACCTCATCGATATCCTGCTTCTTGACGTTGGCATACTTGAGAACCTGCTCGACGGGCTTCATCGTCTTGCGGAACAGATCCATGTTCAACTCCTCGAACTTGGCCCGAGTCAAAGTCTCCGAGAAGTCGTTACCATCCTCGAAACTCTCAATCTCGATTATGGTGCTCTGTTGGCTACTGAGGGTCCTCTTGGCCTTCTCGACCTCCCTCTTCAGTTTACCAAGAGCCCTCAGGTTGGTGCTGACGTCAGTACCAGTCTACTTCTTGTAGGCCTTGACGAAGTAGTCGATGACACGGTTATCGAGATCCTCGCCTCCGAGATGAATGTCTCCGGCAGTAGCGAGGACTTCGAAGACACCGTCGTCGATGGAGAGGAGAGAAACATCGAAGGTTCTTCCTCCAAGATCGTAGACGATTATCTGAGATTCACCACCCTTCTTGTTGAGACCGTAGGCGATGGCGGCGGCGGTGGGTTCATTGATGATACGGAGGACCTGGAGACCGGCGATGGTTCCGGCGTCTTTGGTCGCTTGACGCTGAGCGTCGTTGAAGTCTGGGGAACCGTGTGAGAAACAGGCCTGGCGCGCAGATAAAATGGTATGATCTCACAGGCAGGGACAGTGACGACGGCGTGGGTGACCTTCTCGCCAAGGTAGGCTTCGGCGGTCTGCTTGATCTTGCCAAGAACTGACGCTCATTCTTCGGGAGACTAGTTCGACATCGTGCGGGAATGATGGTACGTCCACAGGTGATAGTGTGAGTGGTTTGGTGTTGGAGAAGGTGAGGAGTGGACTGGAGTTGGTGTTGGAGTTGGTACACAGTGCGGCGGGCTGGTTGTGTTGATCGGTATATGGACTGGAGCTGTGTCGGGCGTGTGGACGGCGCTGAGGACGATAAGGGTTTCTGGCTGTAATGACTGTGATGTGCATGAGCTCCCGGGATTGTCGGGATTTCTTGAACAGGTTATGAGCGCTGCTCGTCGTACTCGGGAGTCGACAAAATGAACGAGGGAAACACTTACCTCAGATTCCAATCTCCTGCATGCCCTGATTCCCTAACCCTAACCCTGCTCCTATCCTAGATGATATGAGATGAGAGCCGTCATAAAGCTTTGGAGAAGGTCAGTCTATTTAGGTCAAGAACGATAAGACTGACCAAGTTTTGTCGTGGTGAATGGGATAGAATAGCAGACTTGCTGCAACGCGGGAGATAAGTAAGTTGACGAGGGGAGTGGTAGGGTGCTCGTGCTGTGTGAAGACCGTGACTGTGCGGAGCTGTGCTGTGGCATCTGTGGTGGACGACGACGAGACTGTGCTCGGGCTGTGTGCGGAGCTGTGCATAGAGTGAGCGGAGATTTGAACTGTGACCGCAGACTGCGTACACAGTTCAAGCTCCGACGGCACAGTCCGCGCTGCTGTGGAAGCTGTGCACAGTCAAATTGAAGCTCCGAACGGCTGTGCACAGACTCGGACCACAGTACCCACTGTTCTTTCGTTTCTTTCGTTTTCAAGATTGCATGCCGGAGAACCACCTGAGAGGAGAGAAGAGGATTGAAGTATACAGTGAGTCTTCGTCTGCCCTTGCTTCAATGTCACCACCTGGGTACTAGGTGCACACTCCTGATGTTCTCAAGACAAGACGACACGACGATCTACCACGAGTATACTCCCTGCTCATTCTCCAGGACATCGCTTCAAGCAGAACCAACGATTCCATCAGGACCTATTTCTTCTGCTTTCGCCGTTTCGACGCAGGACTCACCTTCACGACTAAATCGACGGCTCGGAGGTGCTGCTTAAGTCGATACGGGACATCAAAGGTATGTACTCTTTGTTCTTCGTGCTTTCTTTCTCTTCCATTCAATGCTCACCGAGGAACGAGTAGGACATGGAGGTAGAAGAAACATCGAGCAACGTTCAGTTTCGCACGGCGAAATTGGGATACAAATTGGTGAGTATATGTTCAGTGTGCGCTAAGGAGGAATACAAATCTCTAAGTCTCCCGGACGAAAAGTTGAGTACATTCTCTCGCAGCTTCGATAGCACGCGGTATGGAGGGATGGGGCACCAGAATGATGAGGCTGACTATGTAGCTAGTGCTACGGACATTGGGTGGAGGGGACCCGACGTGGATTATGATCCAGGGCCTGCGCCATGAATGGATGGGCGGGCTACACCCGTTCTCAAGATCCCCGTGCAGACGAGTCGTCAACCTCGAGTGCGATGGGTATAGAATATTAAAAACCAGATGAAGTTGCATGTTTTATATGTAGACTAACAATCCATGTACTTGTAACCATCCCTCCCCACTCCACCATTGAATATCCATACCATTGAGTCCCAATACGCCTGCGTACTCGGTGATTCAGTCTTGAGTGAAGAGAAGGTGGGGGACTGTCGTGATTCCAGATTGAGAGTGCGAGGAACCAGGTGCTGTTAGTGGAACTTGAGCTCGAGCTCTTCGATAATCCGTGACGGAGTAGATTCCACTTGCACGGGCGGGGAGTGAGAATATATTCGTATATGGTGGTAGCTGAATACATGTCGAGCAGTTATGGCTAACTCGCATTTCAACCCCAGTCTCGACAAAGTAGGAATGGAAGAGTAGGTTTACTTGCTTACCTGGAAGCTAGAACGTCACGTTCGTGCACAAACAAACTCGCTGCCAACTCGCGAGTGTCTCTTCCAATCCGTCCTCCCTGAACATCCTAACCATCCAGCTCCGTTGGCGGTTGCAATCGAGAAGACTTGGCTGGATGAAAGCGCTGGGATCGAAAGTGCTAGCGTCCGTGGTGATGGGCGGAAAGTGGATCTAGTGTGAGTTGTCCACGAAAGCTCGATCTTGCCTGATGCTCGTGTGCGTGATGATGACAATCTAGTCGATCTCGGTCTGTGTCGTCCTTGAGTCTTCAATCTTCATTTATTTGACGAGGTGAATCCCACGACTGAGCCGATATCGGGTCTTTCGAGCAGATTAGAATTGATATGGAACGGAAGACTGAGAAAGACCATTACTGAGTATATGCTTACCCTTTTCCTCCGAATATCGGCCACCAGAGGTATAAGGCCCGTAAGTGAATGAGAGATGTGAGCAAACGGCCAACAACGAGAGCGTGCGGTGTGTGGAGACAGCGGAAACGAAGTCAATGCTAATTAGATGATTGACGCGGATCCACAACAATGTAGCAATGATGCCGTTCTCTGCTTAGCCAGTACCACTAATTAGTATTCATATACTGGTGGATAGAATACATGACAAACGAGAGTAATCTCGACGGCGTAGAAACGAAATGACATGGGGGATCGAAGTTACATGCTTACCTGGTAGCTTGAAGGCCATGGTGCTCCACGTTCGTGCAGACAAAAGCCTGTCGCGAGTCGATTCTTCTCCTCACCTCCAGCTCTCCATCGAATCCGCCTTCCCGAGCATCCCGTGTCCGTCAGCAACCGTAGTAGATGTGTCGAGATGTGGGGCATATGCTGTTGATCGGCTGTAGCAGAGTATTTAGAAAAGAAACAAGAACAGGACAGAGAGAGAAGAATGAAGGAAGATGATGGGGAATGTGTGAACATACATACCTAGGAGACGCTCTCGTAGTCAGAGTCACCCATCTCACAGTCGACCGAAGATATCCTTTGCGGTCTCTGCATCGCGAGGGATTAGCCTGTGTTACTTGATGAATTGGATGCCGGCACGTTGTAGGGCTCGATGATGCGCTGAGAGACTGGTGTTTGAGGGGGAATGACGGACGGTGGAGCTTGAAGTTGTGTGCGGAGACCAGGAGCTTCGGCTGTTGGCGGGTTACAGGTTGCTCTCAGTCGACGAAATATCAGCGTACGTTGTCGAGAGAATCTGGTCTTGGCCGGTGCTCTCGACAGGTAAAGCAGATGTGCTTGAATGTGAAGACAGTGTTTGGGGGTGATCTCGAGAATGGGTGAATGGAGAATTATCATGTTATACTCGTTGTCGCGCGTTGTCGTTTATCGTCGGGGTTGCGAGTCGAGTGGTGTGCATGCCCTAATTGTCAATCTCTCCCGGGATTGTCGGGATCTGTGGACCAGGTCAAGAACGTTGCTCGTTGTACTCAACGACTGCGAATGAATCCGGTGAGCGAGGTGATTACTTACCTCGAGTTCCAACCCTCTGTGAATCCTAAGGCTTCATTATCTGCACAGAATCCAGGTGTATTCTAAACATAAGTATTATATGGTTTTGAAAAAGGTGTAGATAAACGATAGGACTTACCGAGATCTTATCGCGGTAAAAGGAAAAATACACGAATCCTTGCGGGAGCCACTTGGTGAAGCGAGAGATAGTTAGTAAAGTTGACGGGGATTTGAGATGCGATCCTGCTGTTGGAAGACTGTGGTATTGCTGCGGGTTATGCGGTGAACGTGAACGACGAGGGTTCTGTGGAAAGACTGACTCGTCTCCTGTCAACGCGCGAGAATTTAGAAATACAACCTGGTACTCGATAGGATCCAAATCTGGCAGTAATTCTGTCCAAGCTGCGGTACAACTGAGTACAAGGCATGAGAACGCATTGAAGGCTGGGAGAGATACGCACAGTGTTGCTGTAGGATATGACTTCGCTTCTAGCACATCGACGTATAGATGACCGTCAAAAGCATCGAGACCACTGACATACTTTGGGAGGTATACACGAGTTACGCCCGTAGACGCATCCGAGTGAAGGTCTTCTCGGGTTTGTACTTTTCCAGTGTAGCCAGGTGGAGTTTTGAGAAACGGGTGCGTCGAGTGAGAAAGAAGAAAAAGAAAATTTCCGACTTTCCATACCTTTTTGTATACAATCCAATATCTTCGAGCCGTTAATATGTGGTTGTTGAGGTGATAAGGGCTTGAACGGCGAGAACAAGCACAGAAGAGATGCGGCTTGATAACATATTTGCTTCTACATCACGCGATGTTCTGACAGCGAGAATGAGTGAGGATAGGATGTTCTTTGTATAATTGTGGACGTTCAGCGCCACAGTTGCGGATCGAGTGATGTGAATGAGCTCCTTGACCGTAAGTCCCTCCCGGGATTGTCGGGATCTCCTGAAGAGGTCATGTAGCTCCATGTTCGACGTCTGCGATGTGGAGCAAGATGAATGAGGGTTTGGGTTAACACCTCGAATATATCGGTTGGGTATCGTCGTCGAGGCTAGTCGTGGAGTCGTGGAAAGCTGGGTCGAAGTGAGGGTAAGAGCTACGACAGTCATAGACGGCGCCCATGGGAAGAGGAGTAGGGTCATCTGACCAGGATCGATCACAATGCGGCTCCCTCCCAACACCGTATTGTGCAACGCAGTTACCCTATGAACTCATTAAATAACAGTCATCAAACCAAGAGTTGTGCGTACCTTTTGGTATGCCAAACGCGAGGAGAGCCGTCTCCCTAGAGCTCCAATGAAAGGAGTTCAGGAACCTGCAAGTTTCAATGAATAAAAAAACAGGTCAACTCGCCGGCTCACTTCCAATCATCTCCAAGCGTTGTGACCTCACACGACTCCAGACTTGACGTCATGGAAGACTGGCGTGTCTATAAGGACTACATCGTATCCGTGTACGTTGGCACTACGCCGCGAGGGAGGTGGACATGGGAGACGAGCTTCACACGGGAATTGGAGAATATTATTTCGAAATACTAATAAGTACCACAGGTAGAGAATTCCGGACGAGAGATGGATAGGGGATCTCGGTGATGGAAGCAAAACAGGGAATGCGACAAAGTAGAGAGATTGGCAGGAGAGGGGAAAATAAGAAGAGAGGTGAGGCGATGTGACTTCGTTGTTCGAGGGTAGGACTTTTCGGAGGATGCGCATGTAACCGTGAATTCCTCCCGGGATTATCGGGATGTCTTGACGAGGTCATGGAATTTGGTCTCCGTAATCGATATCTGCGATATGGAACAAGATGAGGGATTTGCTTACCTAGAGTTCCAATCCCTCGCGAGTCCTGAGTCCCACCACTAAATCCTCTTCGTATCTAAAATATGAGGTAGGATCTGTTACAGTATGTGGAATAAGATCAGTGCAGACAAGTAATAAGATCAGTATAGATAAGTGGAAAAAACGGTAGGACTCACCGAGTTTTATGTGGTTAAGTCGAGAAAATACGAGTTTTATGCAATCCGGGAGGTAGGTCGCAAATTTGACACGGAGAGTTGCGCAGTGGTGTTGCTGTAGTACATGTGGTGAGTGACGAGGAGAGGACAAGGAGAGGATAGGGCTGACTGTGGAAGGGACTGTGCGGAGCTGTGTGAGTATAGAGTGAGCGGAGATTTGAACTGTGACCGCAGACTGCGTACATAGTTCAAGCTCCGACGGCACAGTCCGCGCTGCTGTGGAAGCTGTGCACAGTCAAATTGAAGCTCCGAACGGCTGTGCACAGACTCCGATCACAGTACGGGCTGTGGACAGCACAGTGGCCGGCTGTGGGGAGGGACTGTGGTTGGCTGTGGAAGCTGCGTGGCCGGCCCGGTGGACTTCCGGAGAGTAGGGACACAGAACTGGGGGCTCCGGGGAACTGAGTAGCCGGTAGACGACTGTGTAAATGGCGTCGACACCGCAGCCGGCCCGCCAAGTGGCGTGGGAAACGCGGTCCTCCTCGAACAATCCTACGTTCGAGGCCACCGTTTGACCTCAATACCTCACGGAATATTATGATGTTGGTATCTATATGGAGCTACAATATGGGGGGTCATTATAACCGAAGGAATTTTTTTAATCTTGACTCTACCTATTTCTACAGGCAATTTAGTGTCAGGTTTTGGCTTTTTCAGTGAATGACCCATTACACAAGCAATAATGTGGGGGAAACTTCCAGAGTTTAGTCATATACTCTCTGAAGTACCCTGATCAAGGCTAGGTACTTTGCTAAGGGAGGGGACGAGGGGCAAAGGTACTAATTCAGCTCCCAAGTTGCCGAGTGCCCGATTTCTCGGTCCAAAACACCCCTTACTGTGTCCCATCGTACGGACGTATAGAGGGTCCGATTACGTAATCCTATCCACGGGATATACTATTTCGAACCCTGGCTACAAAACTGTCTCCTCAGAATTTTGAAATTTCAATTCCTTCCAGGTGTTTTTGGCCGACTGTGTTGAGGATATCGGTGTGGTTTTCTGTGTTGGTAATAATACTAGGGGTTGCACGGCTGAAGGTTGATTGCCTTCTTGTCTTGCCTCTCAGAGTTGGTTTTTCGTTTTTGTCGCAACTGATGCTTTGACCGTTCACTTTGGTCTTGGTGTATGGTTGACGTCTTCTCCACTTCGATGGTTCCCTCTTTGATCCATGATTTTTTACTTTTCTCTCAGACACGTCTTGGTACTCGCTTTTGCATTCTTGGATGTTCCAAATAACAAGCCAGTGTCTTATTTGGAAAATGCTCTGGCTCCTACTGTTGTGTCAAAGAACGCCCTATTCCGTCACAGGACGCCCTATTCCGTGACCGAACGCCCTATTCCGTCACAAAACACCCTATTCCGTGACATTTCGTGACTGAACGCCCTATTCCGTCACCTTTTTCGTCCGTTTTGCCTTGAAATGACCTCGGGGTTAGTGGAATAGGGCGCCCTATTCCCGGATAAGAAACATATGATCCGGTCGCTTCTCATAGCGTGACGCTGGGGTAGCTTGGAGTTGTTTCCTTGTCGTTTGTCGTAAATGAGCTCGGGGTTACTCGGGGTTATTTCTGTGCTGTTTGAGCTCGGGGTTACACGGGGTTATTTCCATGTCGTTTGAACTCGGGGTTACACGGGGTTATTTCCGTGTTGTTTCAGCTCGAAGTTACTCGGGGTTAGTTTGGACTCACTTGGTGTCATAGTGGAGTGTCATCTCATTTGAAACATTGTAACTCTAAGCATCAGACTTGGTGTTGGTGACTCAGTTTCCAAATAGTGGGATGTCGTCTTATTTGGAATGTGAGTCTGACTATGTTGACTTGATCCACAATTGATCTTAGACTTGGTGTTGGTGACTCAGTTTCAAATAGTGGGGTGTCGTCTTATTTGGAATGTGGGCTGTTAGAGTTTTCTTGGACTTGGTGTTGGTGACTCAGTTTCAAATAGTGGGATGTCGTCTTATTTGGAATGTGAGTCTGACTATGTTGACTTGATCCACAATTCATCTTAGACTTGGTGTTGGTGACTGGTGTTGGTGACTCAGTTTCAAATAGTGGGGCGTCATCTTATTTGGAATGTGAGTCTGACTGACTCTGTTGACTTGATCCACAATTGATTGTGATGCACATTTTATTTTTGAAACGGTCGCTCGTTGACTTGTTTGAGATAGGTCGGTTGCTCACTTGACTGACTGTCTGACTATCTTGATTTTGTATGTGAGTTGATGTCTGCACTGACACTGACACTGACACTCTGACTCTGATACTAACTCGCACTTTTTTTTTATATGATCCTCAACCCTAACACCTAACACTAACCCTAACGCCTAACACTAACCCTAACCGCCTAACTACCCCAACCCTAACGTCCCAGCTGGGGGGGTAGCGGCTGATTCCGATTACGGGTCTAACGGCTTCATCCCTGTTTCACTTGCGTTTTGACCGTTCTTTGTCTTGTATCGGTCTGTCCACTTCGATGGTTCCCTCTTTGATCTCATATTTTTGCGTCTCTGATGCATACACTTCATCTCGATCTTGGGGTTGCACGGCTGAAGGTTGATTGCCTTCTTGTCTTGCCTCTCAGAGTTGGTTTTTCGTTTTTGTCGCAACTGATGCTTTGACCGTTCACTTTGGTCTTGGTGTATGGTTGACGTCTTCTCCACTTCGATGGTTCCCTCTTTGATCCATGATTTTTTACTTTTCTCTCAGACACGTCTTGGTACTCGCTTTTGCATTCTTGGATGTTCCAAATAACAAGCCAGTGTCTTATTTGGAAAATGCTCTGGCTCCTACTGTTGTGTCAAAGAACGCCCTATTCCGTCACAGGACGCCCTATTCCGTGACCGAACGCCCTATTCCGTCACAAAACACCCTATTCCGTGACATTTCGTGACTGAACGCCCTATTCCGTCACCTTTTTCGTCCGTTTTGCCTTGAAATGACCTCGGGGTTAGTGGAATAGGGCGCCCTATTCCCGGATAAGAAACATATGATCCGGTCGCTTCTCATAGCGTGACGCTGGGGTAGCTTGGAGTTGTTTCCTTGTCGTTTGTCGTAAATGAGCTCGGGGTTACTCGGGGTTATTTCTGTGCTGTTTGAGCTCGGGGTTACACGGGGTTATTTCCATGTCGTTTGAACTCGGGGTTACACGGGGTTATTTCCGTGTTGTTTCAGCTCGAAGTTACTCGGGGTTAGTTTGGACTCACTTGGTGTCATAGTGGAGTGTCATCTCATTTGAAACATTGTAACTCTAAGCATCAGACTTGGTGTTGGTGACTCAGTTTCCAAATAGTGGGATGTCGTCTTATTTGGAATGTGAGTCTGACTATGTTGACTTGATCCACAATTGATCTTAGACTTGGTGTTGGTGACTCAGTTTCAAATAGTGGGGTGTCGTCTTATTTGGAATGTGGGCTGTTAGAGTTTTCTTGGACTTGGTGTTGGTGACTCAGTTTCAAATAGTGGGATGTCGTCTTATTTGGAATGTGAGTCTGACTATGTTGACTTGATCCACAATTCATCTTAGACTTGGTGTTGGTGACTGGTGTTGGTGACTCAGTTTCAAATAGTGGGGCGTCATCTTATTTGGAATGTGAGTCTGACTGACTCTGTTGACTTGATCCACAATTGATTGTGATGCACATTTTATTTTTGAAACGGTCGCTCGTTGACTTGTTTGAGATAGGTCGGTTGCTCACTTGACTGACTGTCTGACTATCTTGATTTTGTATGTGAGTTGATGTCTGCACTGACACTGACACTGACACTCTGACTCTGATACTAACTCGCACTTTTTTTTTATATGATCCTCAACCCTAACACCTAACACTAACCCTAACGCCTAACACTAACCCTAACCGCCTAACTACCCCAACCATAACGTCCCAGCTGGGGGGGTAGCGGCTGATTCCGATTACGGGTCTAACGGCTTCATCCCTGTTTCACTTGCGTTTTGACCGTTCTTTGTCTTGTATCGGTCTGTCCACTTCGATGGTTCCCTCTTTGATCTCATATTTTTGCGTCTCTGATGCATACACTTCATCTCGATCTTGGGGTTGCACGGCTGAAGGTTGATTGCCTTCTTGTCTTGCCTCTCAGAGTTGGTTTTTCGTTTTTGTCGCAACTGATGCTTTGACCGTTCACTTTGGTCTTGGTGTATGGTTGACGTCTTCTCCACTTCGATGGTTCCCTCTTTGATCCATGATTTTTTACTTTTCTCTCAGACACGTCTTGGTACTCGCTTTTGCATTCTTGGATGTTCCAAATAACAAGCCAGTGTCTTATTTGGAAAATGCTCTGGCTCCTACTGTTGTGTCAAAGAACGCCCTATTCCGTCACAGGACGCCCTATTCCGTGACCGAACGCCCTATTCCGTCACAAAACACCCTATTCCGTGACATTTCGTGACTGAACGCCCTATTCCGTCACCTTTTTCGTCCGTTTTGCCTTGAAATGACCTCGGGGTTAGTGGAATAGGGCGCCCTATTCCCGGATAAGAAACATAGTGTCATCTTATTTGAAACATTGTAACCCTAAGTGTTCTTGCATCAGACTTGGTGTTGGTGACTCAGTTTCAAATAGTGGGATGTCGTCTTATTTGGAATGTGAGTCTGACTATGTTGACTTGATCCACAATTCATCCTAGACTTGGTGTTGGTGGCTGGTGTTGGTGACTCAGTTTCAAATAGTGGGGCGTCATCTTATTTGGAATGTGGGTCTGACTGACTCTGTTGACTTGGTCCACAATTGATCTTAGACTTGGTGTTGGTGACTTAGTTTCCAAATAGTGGGGTGCCGTCTTATGTGGAATGTGAGTCTGACTGACTATGTTGACTTGATCCACAATTGATTGTGATGCACATTTTATTTTTGAAACGGAAACGGTCGCTCGTTGACTTGTTTGAGATAGGTCGGTTGCTCACTTGACTGACTGTCTGACTATCTTGATTTTGTATGTGAGTTGATGTCTGCACTGACACTGACACTGACACTCTGACTCTGATACTAACTCGCACTTTTTTTTTATATGATCCTCAACCCTAACACCTAACACTAACCCTAACGCCTAACACTAACCCTAACCGCCTAACTACCCCAACCCTAACGTCCCAGCTGGGGGGGTAGCGGCTGATTCCGATTACGGGTCTAACGGCTTCATCCCTGTTTCACTTGCGTTTTGACCGTTCTTTGTCTTGATCGTCTTGTATCGGTCTGTCCACTTCGATGGTTCGCTCTTTGATCTGATATTTTTGCGTCTCTGATGCATACACTTCATCTCCATCTTGGGGTTGCACGGCTGAAGGTTGGTCTGCCTTCTTGTCTTGCCTCTCAGAGTCAGTCTCTGTTTTTGTCGCAACTGATGCGTTGACCGTTCACTTTGGTCTTTGTCTCGCGCTTGGTGGATGGTTGACGTCTTCTCCACTTCGATGGTTCCCTCTTTGATACCTGATTTTTACTTCTCACTCAGACACGCCTTGTCACTCGCTTTTGCGTTTTTTGATGTTTCCAAATAACAAGCCAGTGTCTTATTTGAAAAATGCTCTGGTTCCCTCTTTGATCCCTGATTTTTACTTGTCTCTCTCAGACACGTCTTGGTAGTCGCTTTTGCATTCTTGGATGTTCCAAATAACAAGCCAGTGTCTTATTTGGAAAATGCTCTGGCTCCTACTGTTGTGTCAAAGAACGCCCTATTCCGTCACAGGACGCCCTATTCCGTGACCGAACGCCCTATTCCGTCACAAAACACCCTATTCCGTGACATTTCGTGACTGAACGCCCTATTCCGTCACCTTTTTCGTCCGTTTTGCCTTGAAATGACCTCGGGGTTAGTGGAATAGGGCGCCCTATTCCCGGATAAGAAACATAGGCTTCATCCCTGTTTCACTTGCGTTTTGACCGTTCTTTGTCTTGTATCGGTCTGTCCACTTCGATGGTTCCCTCTTTGATCTCATATTTTTGCGTCTCTGATGCATACACTTCATCTCGATCTTGGGGTTGCACGGCTGAAGGTTGATTGCCTTCTTGTCTTGCCTCTCAGAGTTGGTTTTTCGTTTTTGTCGCAACTGATGCTTTGACCGTTCACTTTGGTCTTGGTGTATGGTTGACGTCTTCTCCACTTCGATGGTTCCCTCTTTGATCCATGATTTTTTACTTTTCTCTCAGACACGTCTTGGTACTCGCTTTTGCATTCTTGGATGTTCCAAATAACAAGCCAGTGTCTTATTTGGAAAATGCTCTGGCTCCTACTGTTGTGTCAAAGAACGCCCTATTCCGTCACAGGACGCCCTATTCCGTGACCGAACGCCCTATTCCGTCACAAAACACCCTATTCCGTGACATTTCGTGACTGAACGCCCTATTCCGTCACCTTTTTCGTCCGTTTTGCCTTGAAATGACCTCGGGGTTAGTGGAATAGGGCGCCCTATTCCCGGATAAGAAACATATGATCCGGTCGCTTCTCATAGCGTGACGCTGGGGTAGCTTGGAGTTGTTTCCTTGTCGTTTGTCGTAAATGAGCTCGGGGTTACTCGGGGTTATTTCTGTGCTGTTTGAGCTCGGGGTTACACGGGGTTATTTCCATGTCGTTTGAACTCGGGGTTACACGGGGTTATTTCCGTGTTGTTTCAGCTCGAAGTTACTCGGGGTTAGTTTGGACTCACTTGGTGTCATAGTGGAGTGTCATCTCATTTGAAACATTGTAACTCTAAGCATCAGACTTGGTGTTGGTGACTCAGTTTCCAAATAGTGGGATGTCGTCTTATTTGGAATGTGAGTCTGACTATGTTGACTTGATCCACAATTGATCTTAGACTTGGTGTTGGTGACTCAGTTTCAAATAGTGGGGTGTCGTCTTATTTGGAATGTGGGCTGTTAGAGTTTTCTTGGACTTGGTGTTGGTGACTCAGTTTCAAATAGTGGGATGTCGTCTTATTTGGAATGTGAGTCTGACTATGTTGACTTGATCCACAATTCATCTTAGACTTGGTGTTGGTGACTGGTGTTGGTGACTCAGTTTCAAATAGTGGGGCGTCATCTTATTTGGAATGTGAGTCTGACTGACTCTGTTGACTTGATCCACAATTGATTGTGATGCACATTTTATTTTTGAAACGGTCGCTCGTTGACTTGTTTGAGATAGGTCGGTTGCTCACTTGACTGACTGTCTGACTATCTTGATTTTGTATGTGAGTTGATGTCTGCACTGACACTGACACTGACACTCTGACTCTGATACTAACTCGCACTTTTTTTTTATATGATCCTCAACCCTAACACCTAACACTAACCCTAACGCCTAACACTAACCCTAACCGCCTAACTACCCCAACCCTAACGTCCCAGCTGGGGGGGTAGCGGCTGATTCCGATTACGGGTCTAACGGCTTCATCCCTGTTTCACTTGCGTTTTGACCGTTCTTTGTCTTGTATCGGTCTGTCCACTTCGATGGTTCCCTCTTTGATCTCATATTTTTGCGTCTCTGATGCATACACTTCATCTCGATCTTGGGGTTGCACGGCTGAAGGTTGATTGCCTTCTTGTCTTGCCTCTCAGAGTTGGTTTTTCGTTTTTGTCGCAACTGATGCTTTGACCGTTCACTTTGGTCTTGGTGTATGGTTGACGTCTTCTCCACTTCGATGGTTCCCTCTTTGATCCATGATTTTTTACTTTTCTCTCAGACACGTCTTGGTACTCGCTTTTGCATTCTTGGATGTTCCAAATAACAAGCCAGTGTCTTATTTGGAAAATGCTCTGGCTCCTACTGTTGTGTCAAAGAACGCCCTATTCCGTCACAGGACGCCCTATTCCGTGACCGAACGCCCTATTCCGTCACAAAACACCCTATTCCGTGACATTTCGTGACTGAACGCCCTATTCCGTCACCTTTTTCGTCCGTTTTGCCTTGAAATGACCTCGGGGTTAGTGGAATAGGGCGCCCTATTCCCGGATAAGAAACATATGATCCGGTCGCTTCTCATAGCGTGACGCTGGGGTAGCTTGGAGTTGTTTCCTTGTCGTTTGTCGTAAATGAGCTCGGGGTTACTCGGGGTTATTTCTGTGCTGTTTGAGCTCGGGGTTACACGGGGTTATTTCCATGTCGTTTGAACTCGGGGTTACACGGGGTTATTTCCGTGTTGTTTCAGCTCGAAGTTACTCGGGGTTAGTTTGGACTCACTTGGTGTCATAGTGGAGTGTCATCTCATTTGAAACATTGTAACTCTAAGCATCAGACTTGGTGTTGGTGACTCAGTTTCCAAATAGTGGGATGTCGTCTTATTTGGAATGTGAGTCTGACTATGTTGACTTGATCCACAATTGATCTTAGACTTGGTGTTGGTGACTCAGTTTCAAATAGTGGGGTGTCGTCTTATTTGGAATGTGGGCTGTTAGAGTTTTCTTGGACTTGGTGTTGGTGACTCAGTTTCAAATAGTGGGATGTCGTCTTATTTGGAATGTGAGTCTGACTATGTTGACTTGATCCACAATTCATCTTAGACTTGGTGTTGGTGACTGGTGTTGGTGACTCAGTTTCAAATAGTGGGGCGTCATCTTATTTGGAATGTGAGTCTGACTGACTCTGTTGACTTGATCCACAATTGATTGTGATGCACATTTTATTTTTGAAACGGTCGCTCGTTGACTTGTTTGAGATAGGTCGGTTGCTCACTTGACTGACTGTCTGACTATCTTGATTTTGTATGTGAGTTGATGTCTGCACTGACACTGACACTGACACTCTGACTCTGATACTAACTCGCACTTTTTTTTTATATGATCCTCAACCCTAACACCTAACACTAACCCTAACGCCTAACACTAACCCTAACCGCCTAACTACCCCAACCCTAACGTCCCAGCTGGGGGGGTAGCGGCTGATTCCGATTACGGGTCTAACGGCTTCATCCCTGTTTCACTTGCGTTTTGACCGTTCTTTGTCTTGTATCGGTCTGTCCACTTCGATGGTTCCCTCTTTGATCTCATATTTTTGCGTCTCTGATGCATACACTTCATCTCGATCTTGGGGTTGCACGGCTGAAGGTTGATTGCCTTCTTGTCTTGCCTCTCAGAGTTGGTTTTTCGTTTTTGTCGCAACTGATGCTTTGACCGTTCACTTTGGTCTTGGTGTATGGTTGACGTCTTCTCCACTTCGATGGTTCCCTCTTTGATCCATGATTTTTTACTTTTCTCTCAGACACGTCTTGGTACTCGCTTTTGCATTCTTGGATGTTCCAAATAACAAGCCAGTGTCTTATTTGGAAAATGCTCTGGCTCCTACTGTTGTGTCAAAGAACGCCCTATTCCGTCACAGGACGCCCTATTCCGTGACCGAACGCCCTATTCCGTCACAAAACACCCTATTCCGTGACATTTCGTGACTGAACGCCCTATTCCGTCACCTTTTTCGTCCGTTTTGCCTTGAAATGACCTCGGGGGTTAGTGGAATAGGGCGCCCTATTCCCGGATAAGAAACATATGATCCGGTCGCTTCTCATAGCGTGACGCTGGGGTAGCTTGGAGTTGTTTCCTTGTCGTTTGTCGTAAATGAGCTCGGGGTTACTCGGGGTTATTTCTGTGCTGTTTGAGCTCGGGGTTACACGGGGTTATTTCCATGTCGTTTGAACTCGGGGTTACACGGGGTTATTTCCGTGTTGTTTCAGCTCGAAGTTACTCGGGGTTAGTTTGGACTCACTTGGTGTCATAGTGGAGTGTCATCTCATTTGAAACATTGTAACTCTAAGCATCAGACTTGGTGTTGGTGACTCAGTTTCCAAATAGTGGGATGTCGTCTTATTTGGAATGTGAGTCTGACTATGTTGACTTGATCCACAATTGATCTTAGACTTGGTGTTGGTGACTCAGTTTCAAATAGTGGGGTGTCGTCTTATTTGGAATGTGGGCTGTTAGAGTTTTCTTGGACTTGGTGTTGGTGACTCAGTTTCAAATAGTGGGATGTCGTCTTATTTGGAATGTGAGTCTGACTATGTTGACTTGATCCACAATTCATCTTAGACTTGGTGTTGGTGACTGGTGTTGGTGACTCAGTTTCAAATAGTGGGGCGTCATCTTATTTGGAATGTGAGTCTGACTGACTCTGTTGACTTGATCCACAATTGATTGTGATGCACATTTTATTTTTGAAACGGTCGCTCGTTGACTTGTTTGAGATAGGTCGGTTGCTCACTTGACTGACTGTCTGACTATCTTGATTTTGTATGTGAGTTGATGTCTGCACTGACACTGACACTGACACTCTGACTCTGATACTAACTCGCACTTTTTTTTTATATGATCCTCAACCCTAACACCTAACACTAACCCTAACGCCTAACACTAACCCTAACCGCCTAACTACCCCAACCCTAACGTCCCAGCTGGGGGGGTAGCGGCTGATTCCGATTACGGGTCTAACGGCTTCATCCTGTTTCACTTGCGTTTTGACCGTTCTTTGTCTTGTATCGGTCTGTCCACTTCGATGGTTCCCTCTTTGATCTCATATTTTTGCGTCTCTGATGCATACACTTCATCTCGATCTTGGGGTTGCACGGCTGAAGGTTGATTGCCTTCTTGTCTTGCCTCTCAGAGTTGGTTTTTCGTTTTTGTCGCAACTGATGCTTTGACCGTTCACTTTGGTCTTGGTGTATGGTTGACGTCTTCTCCACTTCGATGGTTCCCTCTTTGATCCATGATTTTTTACTTTTCTCTCAGACACGTCTTGGTACTCGCTTTTGCATTCTTGGATGTTCCAAATAACAAGCCAGTGTCTTATTTGGAAAATGCTCTGGCTCCTACTGTTGTGTCAAAGAACGCCCTATTCCGTCACAGGACGCCCTATTCCGTGACCGAACGCCCTATTCCGTCACAAAACACCCTATTCCGTGACATTTCGTGACTGAACGCCCTATTCCGTCACCTTTTTCGTCCGTTTTGCCTTGAAATGACCTCGGGGTTAGTGGAATAGGGCGCCCTATTCCCGGATAAGAAACATAGGTGTCATAGTGGAGTGTCATCTCATTTGAAACATTGTAACTCTAAGCATCAGACTTGGTGTTGGTGACTCAGTTTCCAAATAGTGGGATGTCGTCTTATTTGGAATGTGAGTCTGACTATGTTGACTTGATCCACAATTGATCTTAGACTTGGTGTTGGTGACTCAGTTTCAAATAGTGGGGTGTCGTCTTATTTGGAATGTGGGCTGTTAGAGTTTTCTTGGACTTGGTGTTGGTGACTCAGTTTCAAATAGTGGGATGTCGTCTTATTTGGAATGTGAGTCTGACTATGTTGACTTGATCCACAATTCATCTTAGACTTGGTGTTGGTGACTGGTGTTGGTGACTCAGTTTCAAATAGTGGGGCGTCATCTTATTTGGAATGTGAGTCTGACTGACTCTGTTGACTTGATCCACAATTGATTGTGATGCACATTTTATTTTTGAAACGGTCGCTCGTTGACTTGTTTGAGATAGGTCGGTTGCTCACTTGACTGACTGTCTGACTATCTTGATTTTGTATGTGAGTTGATGTCTGCACTGACACTGACACTGACACTCTGACTCTGATACTAACTCGCACTTTTTTTTTATATGATCCTCAACCCTAACACCTAACACTAACCCTAACGCCTAACACTAACCCTAACCGCCTAACTACCCCAACCCTAACGTCCCAGCTGGGGGGGTAGCGGCTGATTCCGATTACGGGTCTAACGGCTTCATCCCTGTTTCACTTGCGTTTTGACCGTTCTTTGTCTTGTATCGGTCTGTCCACTTCGATGGTTCCCTCTTTGATCTCATATTTTTGCGTCTCTGATGCATACACTTCATCTCGATCTTGGGGTTGCACGGCTGAAGGTTGATTGCCTTCTTGTCTTGCCTCTCAGAGTTGGTTTTTCGTTTTTGTCGCAACTGATGCTTTGACCGTTCACTTTGGTCTTGGTGTATGGTTGACGTCTTCTCCACTTCGATGGTTCCCTCTTTGATCCATGATTTTTTACTTTTCTCTCAGACACGTCTTGGTACTCGCTTTGCATTCTTGGATGTTCCAAATAACAAGCCAGTGTCTTATTTGGAAAATGCTCTGGCTCCTACTGTTGTGTCAAAGAACGCCCTATTCCGTCACAGGACGCCCTATTCCGTGACCGAACGCCCTATTCCGTCACAAAACACCCTATTCCGTGACATTTCGTGACTGAACGCCCTATTCCGTCACCTTTTTCGTCCGTTTTGCCTTGAAATGACCTCGGGGTTAGTGGAATAGGGCGCCCTATTCCCGGATAAGAAACATATGATCCGGTCGCTTCTCATAGCGTGACGCTGGGGTAGCTTGGAGTTGTTTCCTTGTCGTTTGTCGTAAATGAGCTCGGGGTTACTCGGGGTTATTTCTGTGCTGTTTGAGCTCGGGGTTACACGGGGTTATTTCCATGTCGTTTGAACTCGGGGTTACACGGGGTTATTTCCGTGTTGTTTCAGCTCGAAGTTACTCGGGGTTAGTTTGGACTCACTTGGTGTCATAGTGGAGTGTCATCTCATTTGAAACATTGTAACTCTAAGCATCAGACTTGGTGTTGGTGACTCAGTTTCCAAATAGTGGGATGTCGTCTTATTTGGAATGTGAGTCTGACTATGTTGACTTGATCCACAATTGATCTTAGACTTGGTGTTGGTGACTCAGTTTCAAATAGTGGGGTGTCGTCTTATTTGGAATGTGGGCTGTTAGAGTTTTCTTGGACTTGGTGTTGGTGACTCAGTTTCAAATAGTGGGATGTCGTCTTATTTGGAATGTGAGTCTGACTATGTTGACTTGATCCACAATTCATCTTAGACTTGGTGTTGGTGACTGGTGTTGGTGACTCAGTTTCAAATAGTGGGGGCGTCATCTTATTTGGAATGTGGGTCTGACTGACTCTGTTGACTTGATCCACAATTGATTGTGATGCACATTTTATTTTTGAAACGGTCGCTCGTTGACTTGTTTGAGATAGGTCGGTTGCTCACTTGACTGACTGTCTGACTATCTTGATTTTGTATGTGAGTTGATGTCTGCACTGACACTGACACTGACACTCTGACTCTGATACTAACTCGCACTTTTTTTTTATATGATCCTCAACCCTAACACCTAACACTAACCCTAACGCCTAACACTAACCCTAACCGCCTAACTACCCCAACCCTAACGTCCCAGCTGGGGGGGTAGCGGCTGATTCCGATTACGGGTCTAACGGCTTCATCCCTGTTTCACTTGCGTTTTGACCGTTCTTTGTCTTGTATCGGTCTGTCCACTTCGATGGTTCCCTCTTTGATCTCATATTTTTGCGTCTCTGATGCATACACTTCATCTCGATCTTGGGGTTGCACGGCTGAAGGTTGATTGCCTTCTTGTCTGCCTCTCAGAGTTGGTTTTTCGTTTTGTCGCAACTGATGCTTTGACCGTTCACTTTGGTCTTGGTGTATGGTTGACGTCTTCTCCACTTCGATGGTTCCCTCTTTGATCCATGATTTTTTACTTTTCTCTCAGACACGTCTTGGTACTCGCTTTTGCATTCTTGGATGTTCCAAATAACAAGCCAGTGTCTTATTTGGAAAATGCTCTGGCTCCTACTGTTGTGTCAAAGAACGCCCTATTCCGTCACAGGACGCCCTATTCCGTGACCGAACGCCCTATTCCGTCACAAAACACCCTATTCCGTGACATTTCGTGACTGAACGCCCTATTCCGTCACCTTTTTCGTCCGTTTTGCCTTGAAATGACCTCGGGGTTAGTGGAATAGGGCGCCCTATTCCCGGATAAGAAACATATGATCCGGTCGCTTCTCATAGCGTGACGCTGGGGTAGCTTGGAGTTGTTTCCTTGTCGTTTGTCGTAAATGAGCTCGGGGTTACTCGGGGTTATTTCTGTGCTGTTTGAGCTCGGGGTTACACGGGGTTATTTCCATGTCGTTTGAACTCGGGGTTACACGGGGTTATTTCCGTGTTGTTTCAGCTCGAAGTTACTCGGGGTTAGTTTGGACTCACTTGGTGTCATAGTGGAGTGTCATCTCATTTGAAACATTGTAACTCTAAGCATCAGACTTGGTGTTGGTGACTCAGTTTCCAAATAGTGGGATGTCGTCTTATTTGGAATGTGAGTCTGACTATGTTGACTTGATCCACAATTGATCTTAGACTTGGTGTTGGTGACTCAGTTTCAATAGTGGGGTGTCGTCTTATTTGGAATGTGGGCTGTTAGAGTTTTCTTGGACTTGGTGTTGGTGACTCAGTTTCAAATAGTGGGATGTCGTCTTATTTGGAATGTGAGTCTGACTATGTTGACTTGATCCACAATTCATCTTAGACTTGGTGTTGGTGACTGGTGTTGGTGACTCAGTTTCAAATAGTGGGGCGTCATCTTATTTGGAATGTGAGTCTGACTGACTCTGTTGACTTGATCCACAATTGATTGTGATGCACATTTTATTTTTGAAACGGTCGCTCGTTGACTTGTTTGAGATAGGTCGGTTGCTCACTTGACTGACTGTCTGACTATCTTGATTTTGTATGTGAGTTGATGTCTGCACTGACACTGACACTGACACTCTGACTCTGATACTAACTCGCACTTTTTTTTATATGATCCTCAACCCTAACACCTAACACTAACCCTAACGCCTAACACTAACCCTAACCGCCTAACTACCCCAACCCTAACGTCCCAGCTGGGGGGGTAGCGGCTGATTCCGATTACGGGTCTAACGGCTTCATCCCTGTTTCACTTGCGTTTTGACCGTTCTTTGTCTTGTATCGGTCTGTCCACTTCGATGGTTCCCTCTTTGATCTCATATTTTTGCGTCTCTGATGCATACACTTCATCTCGATCTTGGGGTTGCACGGCTGAAGGTTGATTGCCTTCTTGTCTTGCCTCTCAGAGTTGGTTTTTCGTTTTTGGTCGCAACTGATGCTTTGACCGTTCACTTTGGTCTTGGTGTATGGTTGACGTCTTCTCCACTTCGATGGTTCCCTCTTTGATCCATGATTTTTACTTTTCTCTCAGACACGTCTTGGTACTCGCTTTTGCATTCTTGGATGTTCCAAATAACAAGCCAGTGTCTTATTTGGAAAATGCTCTGGCTCCTACTGTTGTGTCAAAGAACGCCCTATTTCCGTCACAGGACGCCCTATTCCGTGACCGAACGCCCTATTCCGTCACAAAACACCCTATTCCGTGACATTTCGTGACTGAACGCCCTATTCCGTCACCTTTTTCGTCCGTTTTGCCTTGAAATGACCTCGGGGTTAGTGGAATAGGGCGCCCTATCCCGGATAAGAAACATATGATCCGGTCGCTTCTCATAGCGTGACGCTGGGGTAGCTTGGAGTTGTTTCCTTGTCGTTTGTCGTAAATGAGCTCGGGGTTACTCGGGGTTATTTCTGTGCTGTTTGAGCTCGGGGTTACACGGGGTTATTTCCATGTCGTTTGAACTCGGGGTTACACGGGGTTATTTCCGTGTTGTTTCAGCTCGAAGTTACTCGGGGTTAGTTTGGACTCACTTGGTGTCATAGTGGAGTGTCATCTCATTTGAAACATTGTAACTCTAAGCATCAGACTTGGTGTTGGTGACTCAGTTTCCAAATAGTGGGATGTCGTCTTATTTGGAATGTGAGTCTGACTATGTTGACTTGATCCACAATTGATCTTAGACTTGGTGTTGGTGACTCAGTTTCAAATAGTGGGGTGTCGTCTTATTTGGAATGTGGGCTGTTAGAGTTTTCTTGGACTTGGTGTTGGTGACTCAGTTTCAAATAGTGGGATGTCGTCTTATTTGGAATGTGAGTCTGACTATGTTGACTTGATCCACAATTCATCTTAGACTTGGTGTTGGTGACTGGTGTTGGTGACTCAGTTTCAAATAGTGGGGCGTCATCTTATTTGGAATGTGAGTCTGACTGACTCTGTTGACTTGATCCACAATTGATTGTGATGCACATTTTATTTTTGAAACGGTCGCTCGTTGACTTGTTTGAGATAGGTCGGTTGCTCACTTGACTGACTGTCTGACTATCTTGATTTTGTATGTGAGTTGATGTCTGCACTGACACTGACACTGACACTCTGACTCTGATACTAACTCGCACTTTTTTTTTATATGATCCTCAACCCTAACACCTAACACTAACCCTAACGCCTAACACTAACCCCTAACCGCCTAACTACCCCAACCCTAACGTCCCAGCTGGGGGGGTAGCGGCTGATTCCGATTACGGGTCTAACGGCTTCATCCCTGTTTCACTTGCGTTTTGACCGTTCTTTGTCTTGTATCGGTCTGTCCACTTCGATGGTTCCCTCTTTGATCTCATATTTTTGCGTCTCTGATGCATACACTTCATCTCGATCTTGGGGTTGCACGGCTGAAGGTTGATTGCCTTCTTGTCTTGCCTCTCAGAGTTGGTTTTTTCGTTTTTGTCGCAACTGATGCTTTGACCGTTCACTTTGGTCTTGGTGTATGGTTGACGTCTTCTCCACTTCGATGGTTCCCTCTTTGATCCATGATTTTTTACTTTTCTCTCAGACACGTCTTGGTACTCGCTTTTGCATTCTTGGATGTTCCAAATAACAAGCCAGTGTCTTATTTGGAAAATGCTCTGGCTCCTACTGTTGTGTCAAAGAACGCCCTATTCCGTCACAGGACGCCCTATTCCGTGACCGAACGCCCTATTCCGTCACAAAACACCCTATTCCGTGACATTTCGTGACTGAACGCCCTATTCCGTCACCTTTTTCGTCCGTTTTGCCTTGAAATGACCTCGGGGTTAGTGGAATAGGGCGCCCTATTCCCGGATAAGAAACATATGATCCGGTCGCTTCTCATAGCGTGACGCTGGGGTAGCTTGGAGTTGTTTCCTTGTCGTTTGTCGTAAATGAGCTCGGGGTTACTCGGGGTTATTTCTGTGCTGTTTGAGCTCGGGGTTACACGGGTTATTTCCATGTCGTTTGAACTCGGGGTTACACGGGGTTATTTCCGTGTTGTTTCAGCTCGAAGTTACTCGGGTTAGTTTGGACTCACTTGTGTCATAGTGGAGTGTCATCTCATTTGAAACATTGTAACTCTAAGCATCAGACTTGTGTTGGTGACTCAGTTTCCAATAGTGGGATGTCTCTTATTGGAATGTGAGTCTGACTATGTTGACTTGATCCACAATTGATCTTAGATTGGTTTGGTGACTCAGTTTCAAATAGTGGGGTGTCGTCTTATTTGGAATGTGGGCTGTTAGAGTTTCTTGGATGGTGTTGGTGACTCAGTTTCAAATAGTGGGATGTCGTCTTATTTGGAATGTGAGTCTGACTATGTTGACTTGATCCACAATTCATCTAGACTTGGTGTTGGTGACTGGTGTTGGTGACTCAGTTTCAAATAGTGGGGCGTCATCTTATTTGGAATGTGAGTCTGACTGACTCTGTTGACTTGATCCACAATTGATTGTGATGCACATTTTATTTTTGAAACGGTCGCTCGTTGACTTGTTTGAGATAGGTCGGTTGCTCACTTGACTGACTGTCGACTACTTGATTTTGTATGTGAGTTGATGTCTGCACTGACACTGACACTGACACTCTGACTCTGATACTAACTCGCACTTTTTTTTTATATGATCCTCAACCCTAACACCTAACACTAACCCTAACGCCTAACACTAACCCTAACCGGCCTAACTACCCCAACCCTAACGTCCCAGCTGGGGGGTAGCGGCTGATTCCGATTACGGGTCTAACGGCTTCATCCCTGTTTCACTTGCGTTTGACCGTTCTTTGTCTTGTATCGGTCTGTCCACTTCGATGGTTCCCTCTTTGATCTCATATTTTTGCGTCTCTGATGCATACACTTCATCTCGATCTTGGGGTTGCACGGCTGAAGGTTGATTGCCTTCTTGTCTTGCCTCTCAGAGTTGGTTTTTCGTTTTTGTCGCAACTGATGCTTTGACCGTTCACTTGGTCTTGGTGTATGGTTGACGTCTTCTCCACTTCGATGGTTCCCTCTTTGATCCATGATTTTTTACTTTTCTCTCAGACACGTCTTGGTACTCGCTTTTGCATTCTTGGATGTTCCAAATAACAAGCCAGTGTCTTATTTGGAAAATGCTCTGGCTCCTACTGTTGTGTCAAAGAACGCCCTATTCCGTCACAGGACGCCCTATTCCGTGACCGAACGCCCTATTCCGTCACAAAACACCCTATTCCGTGACATTTCGTGACTGAACGCCCTATTCCGTCACCTTTTTCGTCCGTTTTGCCTTGAAATGACCTCGGGGTTAGTGGAATAGGGCGCCCTATTCCCGGATAAGAAACATATGATCCGGTCGCTTCTCATAGCGTGACGCTGGGGTAAGCTTGGAGTTGTTTCCTTGTCGTTTGTCGTAAATGAGCTCGGGGTTACTCGGGGTTATTTCTGTGCTGTTTGAGCTCGGGGTTACACGGGGTTATTTCCATGTCGTTTGAACTCGGGGTTACACGGGGTTATTTCCGTGTTGTTTCAGCTCGAAGTTACTCGGGGTTAGTTTGGACTCACTTGGTGTCATAGTGGAGTGTCATCTCATTTGAAACATTGTAACTCTAAGCATCAGACTTGGTGTTGGTGACTCAGTTTCCAAATAGTGGGATGTCGTCTTATTTGGAATGTGAGTCTGACTATGTTGACTTGATCCACAATTGATCTTAGACTTGGTGTTGGTGACTCAGTTTCAAATAGTGGGGTGTCGTCTTATTTGGAATGTGGGCTGTTAGAGTTTTCTTGGACTTGGTGTTGGTGACTCAGTTTCAAATAGTGGGATGTCGTCTTATTTGAATGTGAGTCTGACTATGTTGACTTGATCCACAATTCATCTTAGACTTGGTGTTGGTGACTGGTGTTGGTGACTCAGTTTCAAATAGTGGGGCGTCATCTATTTGGAATGTGAGTCTGACTGACTCTGTTGACTTGATCCACAATTGATTGTGATGCACATTTTATTTTTGAAACGGTCGCTCGTTGACTTGTTTGAGATAGGTCGGTTGCTCACTTGACTGACTGTCTGACTATCTTGATTTTGTATGTGAGTTGATGTCTGCCACTGACACTGACACTGACACTCTGACTCTGATACTAACTCGCACTTTTTTTTTATATGATCCTCAACCCTAACACCTAACACTAACCCTAACGCCTAACACTAACCCTAACCGCCTAACTACCCCAACCTAACGTCCCAGCTGGGGGGGTAGCGGCTGATTCCGATTACGGGTCTAACGGCTTCATCCCTGTTTCACTTGCGTTTTGACCGTTCTTTGTCTTGTATCGGTCTGTCCACTTCGATGGTTCCCTCTTTGATCTCATATTTTTTGCGTCTCTGATGCATACACTTCATCTCGATCTTGGGGTTGCACGGCTGAAGGTTGATTGCCTTCTTGTCTTGCCTCTCAGAGTTGGTTTTTCGTTTTTGTCGCAACTGATGCTTTGACCGTTCACTTTGGTCTTGGTGTATGGTTGACGTCTTCTCCACTTCGATGGTTCCCTCTTTGATCCATGATTTTTTACTTTTCTCTCAGACACGTCTTGGTACTCGCTTTTGCATTCTTGGATGTTCCAAATAACAAGCCAGTGTCTTATTTGGAAAATGCTCTGGCTCCTACTGTTGTGTCAAAGAACGCCCTATTCCGTCACAGGACGCCCTATTCCGTGACCGAACGCCCTATTCCGTCACAAAACACCCTATTCCGTGACATTTCGTGACTGAACGCCCTATTCCGTCACCTTTTTCGTCCGTTTTGCCTTGAAATGACCTCGGGTTAGTGGAATAGGGCGCCCTATTCCCGGATAAGAAACATATGATCCGGTCGCTTCTCATAGCGTGACGCTGGGGTAGCTTGAGTTGTTTCCTTGTCGTTTGTCGTAAATGAGCTCGGGGTTACTCGGGTTATTTCTGTGCTGTTTTGAGCTCGGGGTTACACGGGGTTATTTCCATGTCGTTTGAACTCGGGGTTACACGGGGTTATTTCCGTGTTGTTTCAGCTCGAAGTTACTCGGGGTTAGTTTGGACTCACTTGGTGTCATAGTGGAGTGTCATCTCATTTGAAACATTGTAACTCTAAGCATCAGACTTGGTGTTGGTGACTCAGTTTCCAAATAGTGGGATGTCGTCTTATTTGGAATGTGAGTCTGACTATGTTGACTTGATCCACAATTGATCTTAGACTTGGTGTTGGTGACTCAGTTTCAAATAGTGGGGTGTCGTCTTATTTGGAATGTGGGCTGTTAGAGTTTTCTTGGACTTGGTGTTGGTGACTCAGTTTCAAATAGTGGGATGTCGTCTTATTTGGAATGTGAGTCTGACTATGTTGACTTGATCCACAATTCATCTTAGACTTGGTGTTGGTGACTGGTGTTGGTGACTCAGTTTCAAATAGTGGGGCGTCATCTTATTTGGAATGTGAGTCTGACTGACTCTGTTGACTTGATCCACAATTGATTGTGATGCACATTTTATTTTTGAAACGGTCGCTCGTTGACTTGTTTGAGATAGGTCGGTTGCTCACTTGACTGACTGTCTGACTATCTTGATTTTGTATGTGAGTTGATGTCTGCACTGACACTGACACTGACACTCTGACTCTGATACTAACTCGCACTTTTTTTTTATATGATCCTCAACCCTAACACCTAACACTAACCCTAACGCCTAACACTAACCCTAACCGCCTAACTACCCCAACCCTAACGTCCCAGCTGGGGGGTAGCGGCTGATTCCGATTACGGGTCTAACGGCTTCATCCCTGTTTCACTTGCGTTTTGACCGTTCTTTGTCTTGTATCGGTCTGTCCACTTCGATGGTTCCCTCTTTGATCTCATATTTTTGCGTCTCTGATGCATACACTTCATCTCGATCTTGGGGTTGCACGGCTGAAGGTTGATTGCCTTCTTGTCTTGCCTCTCAGAGTTGGTTTTTCGTTTTTGTCGCAACTGATGCTTTGACCGTTCACTTTGGTCTTGGTGTATGGTTGACGTCTTCTCCACTTCGATGGTTCCCTCTTTGATCCATGATTTTTTACTTTTCTCTCAGACACGTCTTGGTACTCGCTTTTGCATTCTTGGGATGTTCCAAATAACAAGCCAGTGTCTTATTTGGAAAATGCTCTGGCTCCTACTGTTGTGTCAAAGAACGCCCTATTCCGTCACAGGACGCCCTATTCCGTGACCGAACGCCCTATTCCGTCACAAAACACCCTATTCCGTGACATTTCGTGACTGAACGCCCTATTCCGTCACCTTTTTCGTCCGTTTTGCCTTGAAATGACCTCGGGGTTAGTGGAATAGGGCGCCCTATTCCCGGATAAGAAACATATGATCCGGTCGCTTCTCATAGCGTGACGCTGGGGTAGCTTGGAGTTGTTTCCTTGTCGTTTGTCGTAAATGAGCTCGGGGTTACTCGGGGTTATTTCTGTGCTGTTTGAGCTCGGGGTTACACGGGGTTATTTCCATGTCGTTTGAACTCGGGGTTACACGGGGTTATTTCCGTGTTGTTTCAGCTCGAAGTTACTCGGGGTTAGTTTGGACTCACTTGGTGTCATAGTGGAGTGTCATCTCATTTGAAACATTGTAACTCTAAGCATCAGACTTGGTGTTGGTGACTCAGTTTCCAAATAGTGGGATGTCGTCTTATTTGGAATGTGAGTCTGACTATGTTGACTTGATCCACAATTGATCTTAGACTTGGTGTTGGTGACTCAGTTTCAAATAGTGGGGTGTCGTCTTATTTGGAATGTGGGCTGTTAGAGTTTTCTTGGACTTGGTGTTGGTGACTCAGTTTCAAATAGTGGGATGTCGTCTTATTTGGAATGTGAGTCTGACTATGTTGACTTGATCCACAATTCATCTTAGACTTGGTGTTGGTGACTGGTGTTGGTGACTCAGTTTCAAATAGTGGGGCGTCATCTTATTTGGAATGTGAGTCTGACTGACTCTGTTGACTTGATCCACAATTGATTGTGATGCACATTTTATTTTTGAAACGGTCGCTCGTTGACTTGTTTGAGATAGGTCGGTTGCTCACTTGACTGACTGTCTGACTATCTTGATTTTGTATGTGAGTTGATGTCTGCACTGACACTGACACTGACACTCTGACTCTGATACTAACTCGCACTTTTTTTTTATATGATCCTCAACCCTAACACCTAACACTAACCCTAACGCCTAACACTAACCCTAACCGCCTAACTACCCCAACCCTAACGTCCCAGCTGGGGGGGTAGCGGCTGATTCCGATTACGGGTCTAACGGCTTCATCCCTGTTTCACTTGCGTTTTGACCGTTCTTTGTCTTGTATCGGTCTGTCCACTTCGATGGTTCCCTCTTTGATCTCATATTTTTGCGTCTCTGATGCATACACTTCATCTCGATCTTGGGGTTGCACGGCTGAAGGTTGATTGCCTTCTTGTCTTGCCTCTCAGAGTTGGTTTTTCGTTTTTGTCGCAACTGATGCTTTGACCGTTCACTTTGGTCTTGGTGTATGGTTGACGTCTTCTCCACTTCGATGGTTCCTCTTTGATCCATGATTTTTTACTTTTCTCTCAGACACGTCTTGGTACTCGCTTTGCATTCTTGGATGTTCCAAATAACAAGCCAGTGTCTTATTTGGAAAATGCTCTGGCTCCTACTGTTGTGTCAAAGAACGCCCTATTCCGTCACAGGACGCCCTATTCCGTGACCGAACGCCCTATTCCGTCACAAAACACCCTATTCCGTGACATTTCGTGACTGAACGCCCTATTCCGTCACCTTTTTCGTCCGTTTTGCCTTGAAATGACCTCGGGGTTAGTGGAATAGGGCGCCCTATTCCCGGATAAGAAACATAGAGTTGATGTCTGCACTGACACTGACACTGACACTCTGACTCTGATACTAACTCGCACTTTTTTTTTATATGATCCTCAACCCTAACACCTAACACTAACCCTAACGCCTAACACTAACCCTAACCGCCTAACTACCCCAACCCTAACGTCCCAGCTGGGGGGTAGCGGCTGATTCCGATTACGGGTCTAACGGCTTCATCCCTGTTTCACTTGCGTTTTGACCGTTCTTTGTCTTGTATCGGTCTGTCCACTTCGATGGTTCCCTCTTTGATCTCATATTTTTGCGTCTCTGATGCATACACTTCATCTCGATCTTGGGGTTGCACGGCTGAAGGTTGATTGCCTTCTTGTCTTGCCTCTCAGAGTTGGTTTTTCGTTTTTGTCGCAACTGATGCTTTGACCGTTCACTTTGGTCTTGGTGTATGGTTGACGTCTTCTCCACTTCGATGGTTCCCTCTTTGATCCATGATTTTTTACTTTTCTCTCAGACACGTCTTGGTACTCGCTTTTGCATTCTTGGATGTTCCAAATAACAAGCCAGTGTCTTATTTGGAAAATGCTCTGGCTCCTACTGTTGTGTCAAAGAACGCCCTATTCCGTCACAGGACGCCCTATTCCGTGACCGAACGCCCTATTCCGTCACAAAACACCCTATTCCGTGACATTTCGTGACTGAACGCCCTATTCCGTCACCTTTTTCGTCCGTTTTGCCTTGAAATGACCTCGGGGTTAGTGGAATAGGGCGCCCTATTCCCGGATAAGAAACATATGATCCGGTCGCTTCTCATAGCGTGACGCTGGGGTAGCTTGGAGTTGTTTCCTTGTCGTTTGTCGTAAATGAGCTCGGGGTTACTCGGGGTTATTTCTGTGCTGTTTGAGCTCGGGGTTACACGGGGTTATTTCCATGTCGTTTGAACTCGGGTTACACGGGGTTATTTCCGTGTTGTTTCAGCTCGAAGTTACTCGGGGTTAGTTTGGACTCACTTGGTGTCATAGTGGAGTGTCATCTCATTTGAAACATTGTAACTCTAAGCATCAGACTTGGTGTTGGTGACTCAGTTTCCAAATAGTGGGATGTCGTCTTATTTGGAATGTGAGTCTGACTATGTTGACTTGATCCACAATTGATCTTAGACTTGGTGTTGGTGACTCAGTTTCAAATAGTGGGGTGTCGTCTTATTTGGAATGTGGGCTGTTAGAGTTTTCTTGGACTTGGTGTTGGTGACTCAGTTTCAAATAGTGGGATGTCGTCTTATTTGGAATGTGAGTCTGACTATGTTGACTTGATCCACAATTCATCTAGACTTGGTGTTGGTGACTGGTGTTGGTGACTCAGTTTCAAATAGTGGGGCGTCATCTTATTTGGAATGTGAGTCTGACTGACTCTGTTGACTTGATCCACAATTGATTGTGATGCACATTTTATTTTTGAAACGGTCGCTCGTTGACTTGTTTGAGATAGGTCGGTTGCTCACTTGACTGACTGTCTGACTATCTTGATTTTGTATGTGAGTTGATGTCTGCACTGACACTGACACTGACACTCTGACTCTGATACTAACTCGCACTTTTTTTTTATATGATCCTCAACCCTAACACCTAACACTAACCCTAACGCCTAACACTAACCCTAACCGCCTAACTACCCCAACCCTAACGTCCCAGCTGGGGGGGTAGCGGCTGATTCCGATTACGGGTCTAACGGCTTCATCCCTGTTTCACTTGCGTTTTGACCGTTCTTTGTCTTGTATCGGTCTGTCCACTTCGATGGTTCCCTCTTTGATCTCATATTTTTGCGTCTCTGATGCATACACTTCATCTCGATCTTGGGGTTGCACGGCTGAAGGTTGATTGCCTTCTTGTCTTGCCTCTCAGAGTTGGTTTTTCGTTTTTGTCGCAACTGATGCTTTGACCGTTCACTTTGGTCTTGGTGTATGGTTGACGTCTTCTCCACTTCGATGGTTCCCTCTTTGATCCATGATTTTTACTTTTCTCTCAGACACGTCTTGGTACTCGCTTTTGCATTCTTGGATGTTCCAAATAACAAGCCAGTGTCTTATTTGGAAAATGCTCTGGCTCCTACTGTTGTGTCAAAGAACGCCCTATTCCGTCACAGGACGCCCTATTCCGTGACCGAACGCCCTATTCCGTCACAAAACACCCTATTCCGTGACATTTCGTGACTGAACGCCCTATTCCGTCACCTTTTTCGTCCGTTTTGCCTTGAAATGACCTCGGGGTTAGTGGAATAGGGCGCCCTATTCCCGGATAAGAAACATAGCGTTTTGACCGTTCTTTGTCTTGTATCGGTCTGTCCACTTCGATGGTTCCCTCTTTGATCTCATATTTTTGCGTCTCTGATGCATACACTTCATCTCGATCTTGGGGTTGCACGGCTGAAGGTTGATTGCCTTCTTGTCTTGCCTCTCAGAGTTGGTTTTTCGTTTTTGTCGCAACTGATGCTTTGACCGTTCACTTTGGTCTTGGTGTATGGTTGACGTCTTCTCCACTTCGATGGTTCCCTCTTTGATCCATGATTTTTTACTTTTCTCTCAGACACGTCTTGGTACTCGCTTTTGCATTCTTGGATGTTCCAAATAACAAGCCAGTGTCTTATTTGGAAAATGCTCTGGCTCCTACTGTTGTGTCAAAGAACGCCCTATTCCGTCACAGGACGCCCTATTCCGTGACCGAACGCCCTATTCCGTCACAAAACACCCTATTCCGTGACATTTCGTGACTGAACGCCCTATTCCGTCACCTTTTTCGTCCGTTTTGCCTTGAAATGACCTCGGGGTTAGTGGAATAGGGCGCCCTATTCCCGGATAAGAAACATATGATCCGGTCGCTTCTCATAGCGTGACGCTGGGGTAGCTTGGAGTTGTTTCCTTGTCGTTTGTCGTAAATGAGCTCGGGGTTACTCGGGGTTATTTCTGTGCTGTTTGAGCTCGGGGTTACACGGGGTTAT
Organism: Sarcomyxa edulis; assembly: GCA_009761415.1. Lineage (NCBI taxonomy): Eukaryota > Fungi > Basidiomycota > Agaricomycetes > Agaricales > Mycenaceae > Sarcomyxa > Sarcomyxa edulis. Next base: position 733,887 of record QUOL01000015.1, on the reverse strand, counting down.
TTCCATGTCGTTTGAACTCGGGGTTACACGGGGTTATTTCCGTGTTGTTTCAGCTCGAAGTTACTCGGGGTTAGTTTGGACTCACTTGGTGTCATAGTGGAGTGTCATCTCATTTGAAACATTGTAACTCTAAGCATCAGACTTGGTGTTGGTGACTCAGTTTCCAAATAGTGGGATGTCGTCTTATTTGGAATGTGAGTCTGACTATGTTGACTTGATCCACAATTGATCTTAGACTTGGTGTTGGTGACTCAGTTTCAAATAGTGGGGTGTCGTCTTATTTGGAATGTGGGCTGTTAGAGTTTTCTTGGACTTGGTGTTGGTGACTCAGTTTCAAATAGTGGGATGTCGTCTTATTTGGAATGTGAGTCTGACTATGTTGACTTGATCCACAATTCATCTTAGACTTGGTGTTGGTGACTGGTGTTGGTGACTCAGTTTCAAATAGTGGGGCGTCATCTTATTTGGAATGTGAGTCTGACTGACTCTGTTGACTTGATCCACAATTGATTGTGATGCACATTTTATTTTTGAAACGGTCGCTCGTTGACTTGTTTGAGATAGGTCGGTTGCTCACTTGACTGACTGTCTGACTATCTTGATTTTGTATGTGAGTTGATGTCTGCACTGACACTGACACTGACACTCTGACTCTGATACTAACTCGCACTTTTTTTTTATATGATCCTCAACCCTAACACCTAACACTAACCCTAACGCCTAACACTAACCCTAACCGCCTAACTACCCCAACCCTAACGTCCCAGCTGGGGGGGTAGCGGCTGATTCCGATTACGGGTCTAACGGCTTCATCCCTGTTTCACTTGCGTTTTGACCGTTCTTTGTCTTGTATCGGTCTGTCCACTTCGATGGTTCCCTCTTTGATCTCATATTTTTGCGTCTCTGATGCATACACTTCATCTCGATCTTGGGGTTGCACGGCTGAAGGTTGATTGCCTTCTTGTCTTGCCTCTCAGAGTTGGTTTTTCGTTTTTGTCGCAACTGATGCTTTGACCGTTCACTTTGGTCTTGGTGTATGGTTGACGTCTTCTCCACTTCGATGGTTCCCTCTTTGATCCATGATTTTTTACTTTTCTCTCAGACACGTCTTGGTACTCGCTTTTGCATTCTTGGATGTTCCAAATAACAAGCCAGTGTCTTATTTGGAAAATGCTCTGGCTCCTACTGTTGTGTCAAAGAACGCCCTATTCCGTCACAGGACGCCCTATTCCGTGACCGAACGCCCTATTCCGTCACAAAACACCCTATTCCGTGACATTTCGTGACTGAACGCCCTATTCCGTCACCTTTTTCGTCCGTTTTGCCTTGAAATGACCTCGGGGTTAGTGGAATAGGGCGCCCTATTCCCGGATAAGAAACATATGATCCGGTCGCTTCTCATAGCGTGACGCTGGGGTAGCTTGGAGTTGTTTCCTTGTCGTTTGTCGTAAATGAGCTCGGGGTTACTCGGGGTTATTTCTGTGCTGTTTGAGCTCGGGGTTACACGGGGTTATTTCCATGTCGTTTGAACTCGGGGTTACACGGGGTTATTTCCGTGTTGTTTCAGCTCGAAGTTACTCGGGGTTAGTTTGGACTCACTTGGTGTCATAGTGGAGTGTCATCTCATTTGAAACATTGTAACTCTAAGCATCAGACTTGGTGTTGGTGACTCAGTTTCCAAATAGTGGGATGTCGTCTTATTTGGAATGTGAGTCTGACTATGTTGACTTGATCCACAATTGATCTTAGACTTGGTGTTGGTGACTCAGTTTCAAATAGTGGGGTGTCGTCTTATTTGGAATGTGGGCTGTTAGAGTTTTCTTGGACTTGGTGTTGGTGACTCAGTTTCAAATAGTGGGATGTCGTCTTATTTGGAATGTGAGTCTGACTATGTTGACTTGATCCACAATTCATCTTAGACTTGGTGTTGGTGACTGGTGTTGGTGACTCAGTTTCAAATAGTGGGGCGTCATCTTATTTGGAATGTGAGTCTGACTGACTCTGTTGACTTGATCCACAATTGATTGTGATGCACATTTTATTTTTGAAACGGTCGCTCGTTGACTTGTTTGAGATAGGTCGGTTGCTCACTTGACTGACTGTCTGACTATCTTGATTTTGTATGTGAGTTGATGTCTGCACTGACACTGACACTGACACTCTGACTCTGATACTAACTCGCACTTTTTTTTTATATGATCCTCAACCCTAACACCTAACACTAACCCTAACGCCTAACACTAACCCTAACCGCCTAACTACCCCAACCCTAACGTCCCAGCTGGGGGGGTAGCGGCTGATTCCGATTACGGGTCTAACGGCTTCATCCCTGTTTCACTTGCGTTTTGACCGTTCTTTGTCTTGTATCGGTCTGTCCACTTCGATGGTTCCCTCTTTGATCTCATATTTTTGCGTCTCTGATGCATACACTTCATCTCGATCTTGGGGTTGCACGGCTGAAGGTTGATTGCCTTCTTGTCTTGCCTCTCAGAGTTGGTTTTTCGTTTTTGTCGCAACTGATGCTTTGACCGTTCACTTTGGTCTTGGTGTATGGTTGACGTCTTCTCCACTTCGATGGTTCCCTCTTTGATCCATGATTTTTTACTTTTCTCTCAGACACGTCTTGGTACTCGCTTTTGCATTCTTGGATGTTCCAAATAACAAGCCAGTGTCTTATTTGGAAAATGCTCTGGCTCCTACTGTTGTGTCAAAGAACGCCCTATTCCGTCACAGGACGCCCTATTCCGTGACCGAACGCCCTATTCCGTCACAAAACACCCTATTCCGTGACATTTCGTGACTGAACGCCCTATTCCGTCACCTTTTTCGTCCGTTTTGCCTTGAAATGACCTCGGGGTTAGTGGAATAGGGCGCCCTATTCCCGGATAAGAAACATATGATCCGGTCGCTTCTCATAGCGTGACGCTGGGGTAGCTTGGAGTTGTTTCCTTGTCGTTTGTCGTAAATGAGCTCGGGGTTACTCGGGGTTATTTCTGTGCTGTTTGAGCTCGGGGTTACACGGGGTTATTTCCATGTCGTTTGAACTCGGGGTTACACGGGGTTATTTCCGTGTTGTTTCAGCTCGAAGTTACTCGGGGTTAGTTTGGACTCACTTGGTGTCATAGTGGAGTGTCATCTCATTTGAAACATTGTAACTCTAAGCATCAGACTTGGTGTTGGTGACTCAGTTTCCAAATAGTGGGATGTCGTCTTATTTGGAATGTGAGTCTGACTATGTTGACTTGATCCACAATTGATCTTAGACTTGGTGTTGGTGACTCAGTTTCAAATAGTGGGGTGTCGTCTTATTTGGAATGTGGGCTGTTAGAGTTTTCTTGGACTTGGTGTTGGTGACTCAGTTTCAAATAGTGGGATGTCGTCTTATTTGGAATGTGAGTCTGACTATGTTGACTTGATCCACAATTCATCTTAGACTTGGTGTTGGTGACTGGTGTTGGTGACTCAGTTTCAAATAGTGGGGCGTCATCTTATTTGGAATGTGAGTCTGACTGACTCTGTTGACTTGATCCACAATTGATTGTGATGCACATTTTATTTTTGAAACGGTCGCTCGTTGACTTGTTTGAGATAGGTCGGTTGCTCACTTGACTGACTGTCTGACTATCTTGATTTTGTATGTGAGTTGATGTCTGCACTGACACTGACACTGACACTCTGACTCTGATACTAACTCGCACTTTTTTTTTATATGATCCTCAACCCTAACACCTAACACTAACCCTAACGCCTAACACTAACCCTAACCGCCTAACTACCCCAACCCTAACGTCCCAGCTGGGGGGGTAGCGGCTGATTCCGATTACGGGTCTAACGGCTTCATCCCTGTTTCACTTGCGTTTTGACCGTTCTTTGTCTTGTATCGGTCTGTCCACTTCGATGGTTCCCTCTTTGATCTCATATTTTTGCGTCTCTGATGCATACACTTCATCTCGATCTTGGGGTTGCACGGCTGAAGGTTGATTGCCTTCTTGTCTTGCCTCTCAGAGTTGGTTTTTCGTTTTTGTCGCAACTGATGCTTTGACCGTTCACTTTGGTCTTGGTGTATGGTTGACGTCTTCTCCACTTCGATGGTTCCCTCTTTGATCCATGATTTTTTACTTTTCTCTCAGACACGTCTTGGTACTCGCTTTTGCATTCTTGGATGTTCCAAATAACAAGCCAGTGTCTTATTTGGAAAATGCTCTGGCTCCTACTGTTGTGTCAAAGAACGCCCTATTCCGTCACAGGACGCCCTATTCCGTGACCGAACGCCCTATTCCGTCACAAAACACCCTATTCCGTGACATTTCGTGACTGAACGCCCTATTCCGTCACCTTTTTCGTCCGTTTTGCCTTGAAATGACCTCGGGGTTAGTGGAATAGGGCGCCCTATTCCCGGATAAGAAACATAGCGTTTTGACCGTTCTTTGTCTTGTATCGGTCTGTCCACTTCGATGGTTCCCTCTTTGATCTCATATTTTTGCGTCTCTGATGCATACACTTCATCTCGATCTTGGGGTTGCACGGCTGAAGGTTGATTGCCTTCTTGTCTTGCCTCTCAGAGTTGGTTTTTCGTTTTTGTCGCAACTGATGCTTTGACCGTTCACTTTGGTCTTGGTGTATGGTTGACGTCTTCTCCACTTCGATGGTTCCCTCTTTGATCCATGATTTTTTACTTTTCTCTCAGACACGTCTTGGTACTCGCTTTTGCATTCTTGGATGTTCCAAATAACAAGCCAGTGTCTTATTTGGAAAATGCTCTGGCTCCTACTGTTGTGTCAAAGAACGCCCTATTCCGTCACAGGACGCCCTATTCCGTGACCGAACGCCCTATTCCGTCACAAAACACCCTATTCCGTGACATTTCGTGACTGAACGCCCTATTCCGTCACCTTTTTCGTCCGTTTTGCCTTGAAATGACCTCGGGGTTAGTGGAATAGGGCGCCCTATTCCCGGATAAGAAACATATGATCCGGTCGCTTCTCATAGCGTGACGCTGGGGTAGCTTGGAGTTGTTTCCTTGTCGTTTGTCGTAAATGAGCTCGGGGTTACTCGGGGTTATTTCTGTGCTGTTTGAGCTCGGGGTTACACGGGGTTATTTCCATGTCGTTTGAACTCGGGGTTACACGGGGTTATTTCCGTGTTGTTTCAGCTCGAAGTTACTCGGGGTTAGTTTGGACTCACTTGGTGTCATAGTGGAGTGTCATCTCATTTGAAACATTGTAACTCTAAGCATCAGACTTGGTGTTGGTGACTCAGTTTCCAAATAGTGGGATGTCGTCTTATTTGGAATGTGAGTCTGACTATGTTGACTTGATCCACAATTGATCTTAGACTTGGTGTTGGTGACTCAGTTTCAAATAGTGGGGTGTCGTCTTATTTGGAATGTGGGCTGTTAGAGTTTTCTTGGACTTGGTGTTGGTGACTCAGTTTCAAATAGTGGGATGTCGTCTTATTTGGAATGTGAGTCTGACTATGTTGACTTGATCCACAATTCATCTTAGACTTGGTGTTGGTGACTGGTGTTGGTGACTCAGTTTCAAATAGTGGGGCGTCATCTTATTTGGAATGTGAGTCTGACTGACTCTGTTGACTTGATCCACAATTGATTGTGATGCACATTTTATTTTTGAAACGGTCGCTCGTTGACTTGTTTGAGATAGGTCGGTTGCTCACTTGACTGACTGTCTGACTATCTTGATTTTGTATGTGAGTTGATGTCTGCACTGACACTGACACTGACACTCTGACTCTGATACTAACTCGCACTTTTTTTTTATATGATCCTCAACCCTAACACCTAACACTAACCCTAACGCCTAACACTAACCCTAACCGCCTAACTACCCCAACCCTAACGTCCCAGCTGGGGGGGTAGCGGCTGATTCCGATTACGGGTCTAACGGCTTCATCCCTGTTTCACTTGCGTTTTGACCGTTCTTTGTCTTGTATCGGTCTGTCCACTTCGATGGTTCCCTCTTTGATCTCATATTTTTGCGTCTCTGATGCATACACTTCATCTCGATCTTGGGGTTGCACGGCTGAAGGTTGATTGCCTTCTTGTCTTGCCTCTCAGAGTTGGTTTTTCGTTTTTGTCGCAACTGATGCTTTGACCGTTCACTTTGGTCTTGGTGTATGGTTGACGTCTTCTCCACTTCGATGGTTCCCTCTTTGATCCATGATTTTTTACTTTTCTCTCAGACACGTCTTGGTACTCGCTTTTGCATTCTTGGATGTTCCAAATAACAAGCCAGTGTCTTATTTGGAAAATGCTCTGGCTCCTACTGTTGTGTCAAAGAACGCCCTATTCCGTCACAGGACGCCCTATTCCGTGACCGAACGCCCTATTCCGTCACAAAACACCCTATTCCGTGACATTTCGTGACTGAACGCCCTATTCCGTCACCTTTTTCGTCCGTTTTGCCTTGAAATGACCTCGGGGTTAGTGGAATAGGGCGCCCTATTCCCGGATAAGAAACATATGATCCGGTCGCTTCTCATAGCGTGACGCTGGGGTAGCTTGGAGTTGTTTCCTTGTCGTTTGTCGTAAATGAGCTCGGGGTTACTCGGGGTTATTTCTGTGCTGTTTGAGCTCGGGGTTACACGGGGTTATTTCCATGTCGTTTGAACTCGGGGTTACACGGGGTTATTTCCGTGTTGTTTCAGCTCGAAGTTACTCGGGGTTAGTTTGGACTCACTTGGTGTCATAGTGGAGTGTCATCTCATTTGAAACATTGTAACTCTAAGCATCAGACTTGGTGTTGGTGACTCAGTTTCCAAATAGTGGGATGTCGTCTTATTTGGAATGTGAGTCTGACTATGTTGACTTGATCCACAATTGATCTTAGACTTGGTGTTGGTGACTCAGTTTCAAATAGTGGGGTGTCGTCTTATTTGGAATGTGGGCTGTTAGAGTTTTCTTGGACTTGGTGTTGGTGACTCAGTTTCAAATAGTGGGATGTCGTCTTATTTGGAATGTGAGTCTGACTATGTTGACTTGATCCACAATTCATCTTAGACTTGGTGTTGGTGACTGGTGTTGGTGACTCAGTTTCAAATAGTGGGGCGTCATCTTATTTGGAATGTGAGTCTGACTGACTCTGTTGACTTGATCCACAATTGATTGTGATGCACATTTTATTTTTGAAACGGTCGCTCGTTGACTTGTTTGAGATAGGTCGGTTGCTCACTTGACTGACTGTCTGACTATCTTGATTTTGTATGTGAGTTGATGTCTGCACTGACACTGACACTGACACTCTGACTCTGATACTAACTCGCACTTTTTTTTTATATGATCCTCAACCCTAACACCTAACACTAACCCTAACGCCTAACACTAACCCTAACCGCCTAACTACCCCAACCCTAACGTCCCAGCTGGGGGGGTAGCGGCTGATTCCGATTACGGGTCTAACGGCTTCATCCCTGTTTCACTTGCGTTTTGACCGTTCTTTGTCTTGTATCGGTCTGTCCACTTCGATGGTTCCCTCTTTGATCTCATATTTTTGCGTCTCTGATGCATACACTTCATCTCGATCTTGGGGTTGCACGGCTGAAGGTTGATTGCCTTCTTGTCTTGCCTCTCAGAGTTGGTTTTTCGTTTTTGTCGCAACTGATGCTTTGACCGTTCACTTTGGTCTTGGTGTATGGTTGACGTCTTCTCCACTTCGATGGTTCCCTCTTTGATCCATGATTTTTTACTTTTCTCTCAGACACGTCTTGGTACTCGCTTTTGCATTCTTGGATGTTCCAAATAACAAGCCAGTGTCTTATTTGGAAAATGCTCTGGCTCCTACTGTTGTGTCAAAGAACGCCCTATTCCGTCACAGGACGCCCTATTCCGTGACCGAACGCCCTATTCCGTCACAAAACACCCTATTCCGTGACATTTCGTGACTGAACGCCCTATTCCGTCACCTTTTTCGTCCGTTTTGCCTTGAAATGACCTCGGGGTTAGTGGAATAGGGCGCCCTATTCCCGGATAAGAAACATAGGTCTATAGTGTCTGGTGGTGCTGGGATGTAACATGTATTTTGATGCACTAGGAATACGTATGATGTTTCTCCGTTGCGACCTGTTCGTCCTGCGCCTTGATACAAGTTGATGAATCCAAATGGGATGTGATAGAAGATGGCTACCCCAGCATCTGGATGATCGATGCCGTGAATCATTCCTGTTGTTGCCACGATCCATTGATTAAGTCCTGATGTCCATGCCAATTCGTTGTGTCCACGTTCAGATGCATCCATACCTGCATGCGATATGCAGTTGCCAAATGAAGTACCAAGTTCTTCTGCGTCCCTTTGTGAAGTGACAAAGATAATCCCACCGCGTTTTGTACCGTCAGACTTGACTAACACTTGTTGTGTAAGATAGTTTGCCAGATCTACAATGAACCTTGTTGCCGTTGTAGTTGCGGTCTCGTATGTCACAACATGGTATGTGATCTGAGGCTGATATGTTGGGGCACGAATAACAAGTGTCGAGTTGGGTAGAGCCGTCGCTTTCAAGAAATGTGGCATTAGAACTTTGGGAAGTGATGCTGTCAGATAGATTTTTTGTGTTGCAAAGTTAGCCAATTTGAGTATCCGTTCGAATGCTGGGCGGTGGCTGGCACTAGTAACGATTTGATGCGCTTCATCAATAATCAAACGTATTGCTTTTTGTTCAATAGAGCGCCAGTATCTGTATAAAATATAATTCAATAAGCTACACAAATGACAAGTAATATTTGAGCATACTGTTCGAACTTCCTATGTGCTGCTGTTTCCAATGCCACAAATACCAATCTTGAATTTCCAACACCTTTTGAGCTGACTTTCCATTGAGTTACTGGTATACCAAGTCGTTGTGCCCGTTGAATTTGATCTGTCATTAATGCCTTGTTGGGAATGACAACGAACGTGTGGAAATCCTGTTCTTGGAACTGTGGTAAAAGATAGACCAAACTTTTGCCACCACCGGTAGGAAGAATTGCAATGAAATTGTGTTTGCGATCCATGGCTGTTAGTACCATCTCCTTTTGATAAGGTGATTTGAATGTTGGATTGAGTTTCCCAGGAAAGCATTGTCGTAAAAGGTGTTGTAGTTGCTCGTCCGCTCCAGGTGTCGTTGCCCGTAAGACACAAGTTGATTCTGATATGTCTGTATCTGTTCTTGCTTCTTCATCTGCCATACGTGTTTCAAGAGCTTCTTGTTCCTCGTGTGTCAAGTAAAGATCGTCCATGTCCAAGGATGTTTGAGCAGGAGGTTGTTTAGGTGTTGCAGGACTCTGATGATGAAGACTTGGTGGTGGTGGTGGATGAAAGACTGGTTCCCGTATTGTTGATTGTGGCCCTAAAGATCTCCCAAAGCCACGTTGCATTGCTTCTGCAATTCCGTCTGCAACCACCTTTTGCATTTTGTCTTCCAATTGAACCTGCATCTTGTTAATTTCTCCGGTAATAGTAGCCGTCAGATGTTGGAGAAGAAATGTTGGATCAAAAGGAGCCTGAACCTGAGTTGTAGTAATGGGAACATCTGTAGTTTGTTGTTTGCGGATTGTGTCTTGAACCTGACGCCTGACATGAAGGGGTAGCATCTTGGGAAATCCTTCACGAAAGCCTGTCAACTCCCACCACTTTTCTGATACGTGTCCAAACCGCAGTAGAAGATCGCTGGACATGCAAGGAAGATGTCCAACTTCTGGTGCATAGATTCTACGCGAGGTACCAAGGCCATGTCCACGCTGAGCTGCCAATACATCGTCCTCGTCCTCATCGATTTCGTATTCGGATCCAAGATATATTCGTGCAATTTGAACTGTTAGTTGCCGATAGGGACGAACACTCACTGCAACACCACAGTGTGATTCTGTAAAGTCTTCTAGATCATTGCTGAATTGATCTTCACCCACACGTTTACCCATCCTGACCCATAAGTATTCATCGTACAATTGGCCGACTTCTTCACCCCACAAAATTCGTGCAAAGTCCCGTTCCATTGGTCGAATAATGAGCAGATAGACTTCTAGGATGCGAGCCAACCTGGGATGAGCTTTGATTGGAATGAAGACATCACGGCGTATCATGTTTTCCGTTTTGACTCGACGTGTGACTAACCAGATATCGCCATTGCTACGGAAGATAGTTCGAGGACGAGTGGAGTTTTGAATCTTATGATCAGCAAACTCTGAGCTTCGTGGATCTTGGCCTGGTGATGTGAATGCGAAAAGAGCAAGTTGTCGATTGATTTCTGCGGCATGTTCCATGACTTTGTGCATAGCTGCAGTGTTGAATATCAAGTTGTTGTTACGATCAACTTGTGCCAGTTTTAAAGTGTCGTCCTCAAACAGAATTTTGATTAAAGGTCGTTCTGTTGCCAAAAAGGAACCATTGTGAATCCAGCTGTAACCACGTGTTTCGACCGTCCAGTCGTCTGCAACATCACTGGGAATGTCCATTGGAATGATCTGATGACGGAGTAGACTGTCAATGCTGCTCTCCAGTTCATCGGCAAGTAAATGAAGACCATCAATCCATTTTGGAACATGTAGTGTATGTTCCTTGTAACTGATTTGAGATCCATCTGCAGAGACTCGGGTAGCGGGAACAGAAGTTGTATTCAACGCGAGGGATGATGCGTAGCTTTGATATTCTGTGACTGTGTTGTAGGGAGAGAGCATGCCTAATCGCAGCATGTTCATACCCTGCGTTTCTACTGATCTAAACAGAATACATGAGCCCTGATTTTCATTAGAAGCACCATAACTCACTTGTAGATATCATTATTGTATTGATCTTTGTTACGTATTCCTTCCAGCAAGGTTGCCCCACGAATGAAATATTTCAGTTTAGCGAACAACTGAGTCACTTCATGTGGTCGCTTGAAATTTCCGTCCTCGTTAAGGCAGTAAATAGCAATGAGGCATTCTAATGGATCGTCCCATTTGGAATAGTTATCCATAGTGTCTGCCAGATTGCGAGGTGCCAAAAAGCACAAGGAGAATAGATGGATAGTTTCAATTACATCGCCTTCACCATTGTTCAGAATGTCAATCAAATTAAGACCACATTGAACTTGATCAGCATTGAGTGGGAACTGATAGTCGGTTGGGGAATCCTTCTGCAGAGTAAGAAGCAGAGCGTGAATAAATTGAACCAGAAGTGTGCCATATGCCTTGAGTGTAACATCGTCAGAATGGACGCGCCAATGTTCATGGTTCCCAGCATTTCTAAAAACATGATTAAGTTCAGAAAAATTTTTAGTGTTGCTCTACTTGCAACTTACCTTGGACATTCCATTAAAAGTCGCTTTATTCCAATCACTGATTGTCTGGCATTATCTCGCACAATCACCATGTATTGGAAGACTGCTTCTTTCAACTGCAATAACAGTGGCGATGAACTGCGTAATGATGGAAGTGCCATCAGTTTACGCACTCCCTCCACTTTGGACTTGTCTTCTGTATATTCCTGAAGATGAAGATGCCATCCAGTGACCTGAAGTAATGGTGGAATTTCGCGGGGATGGGTAGCAGGTGCAATGTGATTGTTGGTTGCAAAGAGTGGCACCTGTTGTTGCAAGTAAATTGCAAACGGATTACCAGACTGCAACTGAGTCAATGCTGCATTAACCTTAAACCAGCGCTGTGGAGTCGGTTTGAAAAATGTCTGGATGTCACAAAGTGTGAATGCTGCACGTGCAGGTGTAGTGATATCACGATGTTTGCTGGACCAATGAACTGCAAATGCTGCAAAGGTTGGACAGCAATAGGTGCATTGATTACAGCAATGTCCATGCTGAGTGACCGATAATCCTTCGATTGGTGGACCATTAGGAGGTGGAGCGGGAACATCAGATGTATTGGCAACATTGTGTTTGACCAGTTCAGTGTGCAGCTCTTCAACTTGTTGTGAAGTGGGAATTAGACCGTGACTTTTGAGGTGTCCAATTAAACTGGCAGGAATCCATGCAGTTTCACAAACCATACAATGAATGGTTTTGAAAATGCTATGGATGCGGAGGGAGAATAAAGCTAGCAGAGTAGAAGTGAGGAGATAGCAGATTTGACCATTGAGAGATTGAGCTATACATAGATTAATAAAACATCATTATATAGTCTCACTATATTTACTTACAAGCAGTTGTGTCTTGTTTAGATGTTGACAATGCTAATTCTGGCATGTTTGTCCCAGAGATTGATGTTGTACGTGTATAAGGATGGTGACGATCACTGATATTGTGATTACGAGTTTGCCGGTGTGGACCAATGTTGGAGCCTGACCCTATATCCTGGTCGACAGGTCGATCTATATCCATGGTGTCCTCTTCCAAAAGACCAGTGACTTCCATAGCTTCAATTGAAGCAGAAGTATACTTGATGTGTGTTTTTTTGATTCCATGATGTTTTTTGATGTGTTTGAGAAAACTCCTTGTATTGGAATATTCTTCTGTGCAACCAGAAAATGGACAGTCTACATTGCTTGTTGGACTGGACCTTGACAGTATGAATGACTGAGCTACATATGTATCCAAGTATCAGCAGTAATTCATTATTTAACCTTGAATATATCTTACCATCAGCAATGAAGCCATAAGTCAACAAGTGATATGTTGTATGATGAGTATTCATAGCAGTAGTTCCTGCAGCCACATTTGCCCTGCAAATTGGACAAATAGGCCTTGATTCATTGGTATAATCAGTTTAACATCAGTACATTTTCAAAATCTACTCACATGATCCAAGATCTTCTGCTTGAATGATTAGAAGCTTTTTTCTTTGGCTGATGATGCTGGGAGGAAAGAAGTGTAATTCTATCTTTAGCTGTGATCTGTGATGGAACAAACAATACTCCCAAAGTATTGTTTGGCTCTCTTCTAAGTCTTGATGATATTTATTTTTAGAACTAGATCAAACTCTGATCAAGTGCCTGAATGCTGATGGACATGTGTCATGAACCAAACTATACTTCCAAAGTATTGTTTGGCTCTGGTCTGATTTCAATATCTATATTTAGAACCAGATCAAGTGCCTGGATGCTGATGAACATGTGTCATGAACCAAACTATACTTCCAAAGTATTGTTTGGCTCTGGTCTGATTTCAATATCTATATTTAGAACCAGATCAAGTGCCTGGATGCTGATGGACATGTGTCATGAACCAAACTATACTTCCAAAGTATTGTTTGGCTCTCTTCTCACTTTTGATGATATTTATTTTTAGAACTAGATTAAACTCTGATCAAGTGCCTGAATGCTGATGAACATGTGTCATGAACCAAACTATACTTCCAAAGTATTGTTTGGCTCTGGTCTAATCTCAATACCTATCTTTAGAACTTGATCAAACTTTGATTGAGTGCCTGGATACTGACATTTGTCATGAGCCAAACTATACTTTTAAAGTATTGTTTGGCTCTGGTCTGATTTCAATATTTATATTTAGAACCAGATCAAGTGCCTGGATGCTGATGGACATGTGTCATGAACCAAACTATACTTCCAAAGTATTGTTTGGCTCTGGTCTAATCTCAATACCTATCTTTAGAACTTGATCAACTTTGATTGAGTGCCTGGATACTGACATGTGTCATGAACCAAACTATACTTCCAAAGTATTGTTTGGCTCTCTTCTCACTTTTGATGATATTTATTTTTAGAACTAGATTAAACTCTGATCAAGTGCCTGAATGCTGATGAACATGTGTCATGAACCAAACTATACTTCCAAAGTATTGTTTGGCTCTGGTCTAATCTCAATACCTATCTTTAGAACTTGATCAAACTTTGATTGAGTGCCTGGATACTGACATTTGTCATGAGCCAAACTATACTTTTAAAGTATTGTTTGGCTCTGGTCTGATTTCAATATTTATATTTAGAACCAGATCAAGTGCCTGGATGCTGATGGACATGTGTCATGAACCAAACTATACTTCCAAAGTATTGTTTGGCTTCTTGCTGACTTTTACAGTCAATGAATGCTGTAGTCCTGTGAAATTTTCCTTAGTTTGGTAAAACAATACATGTCTTGACTTGAGGTGTATATTTGTTTATAGTGCTTGTTGCCAAACCTAATTTTAGTTACAGATCAGTGATCCCTAACTTCAGTTCAAACATGGGTGATTTTGCTTTCTTGTGCACACATATTGTATACTCATGATACAGACTTTCCTGAGATGAAAAACACAGGACATGATCATACTGATCTATGTAGCAATATTGTTTGGTGTTTCAGATCAACTTATGAGATGGTCTCCTGCTGGACCTTTGTTGGGCCAGCACCCCTGGGTGCTGTGGTGATCTCAAATGAAGGGGGTTTACTTAGTGCTTGTGGGTACCATTAATACTACCCTATCCCTTCATTCTGAGCACCCAACTATCCAAAACCCCGGAGAACTGAGTGCAGGATCTTTTGCTGGAGCTTTGTTAGGCCAGCACCCCTGGGTGCTGTGGTGATCTCAAATGAAGGGGGTTTACCTAGTGCTTGTAGGATCCATTAATACTACCCTATACCTCCATTTTGAGCACCCAACCGTCCAAAACCCCGGAGAAATGAGTGCAGGATGTCCTGATCTTTGTTGGAGCTTCGGCTACCAGATTGATCGATGTTCTACGGCCTCAGGAGGTGTACGGTGACTTTTCCGCCGGGCGTACCTTAGTTGTGTACCCCACTGAAGACGGTGGCCAAGTCGAAATTTTGTTCCGACCGGATCGAATGTGGCGCTCCTGGTGGCTGTCTGAGCCCAGCGATGATGGGCCTCCTGCGAGCTCATACGGGAGGGGTTTTGCAAACGCTCTCGGGTATGAGGTCCTGGGACCCTAACGGAACTTTCTGGGTACTCACGACCGTAAACCCCCGACCCTTCTTAACGGGCCCCCCCGTTAAGGGCCTAATTAGAGTAGGTTTTCTCCTGCTTTGAACTTTGGATGTGCGCTCGGTATGTACTTGTCGCCTTGTGGTGCTCCACATCGGAAGTAGTAGTCGGAGTTGGCAAAGTGCATCATCTTCTTCAAATCGATTCATTCTAGTCCATCATGTCCTACAAACTTGGTGCCTGTTTGACGACATGAGATGAACGGTCTATGACTGAAGTCTCTTGGTCTGAACTGTCCATGTTGTGCCAAGCACATCTCACAGTATAGACTGAGTGATCCTATCGTAACTTTGAGAAGTCTTGCTTTTGCGTCTAGTGTTTGAATGGACCGGTGATAGATGGTGACATCAATTTAGACAGATATTCCGGGTCTGGCATTTATGGTTGGTGCTATTGATGTGTGGGATACCACTGGCAAAGATGTTGTATTGACTTCTGATATGCTGAATAGTGGTATCGATGCAAGCCACCTTGTCCGTGATGCTCTTCCTTCAAAGAAGATTTGGTCCGTGTTCATGATTGTGTTGTCGTCTCATTTATCATATGACATTGTGAATTTCTCATCGTTCAAGTCAGCATGTATGGGCAGAGTTGGTACTGGTGCAGGTGGTGGATCCATCAGAAGAGAGTTAATGACTCTGACAATTTTGGTGGTGAAGCCGCATATGTTGCAGATGGCTGCTCCATGAATATCTTGACCCTGAGTTCCACGTCCATTCATGACTTGTCCCACTCCAAAACACCTGCATTCTGTGTCGTTGTGGGCTCATGCTTTTGCTTGGTCTTCATATTGGAGATCAATGGTGTCTGGTCTTGCTGGTATGTAGCACGTATTTTGATGTACCAGAAACACGTATGATGTCTCTCCATTGTGATCTGTCCATCCAGCGCTTTGATACAAGTTGACAAAGCCAAATGGTATGTGATAGAAGATAGCGACACCTGCGTCTGGATGATCGATGCCATGTATCATGTCTGTGGTTGTAACAATCCATTGATTGGGTCCTGATGTATATGCTACCTTGTTGTGTTCTCATTCCCATGCATCTCTACCTACGTGTGAGATGCAGTTGCCAACCGAAGTACCAAGTATTTTCTTATTCTTTTGTGATGTGACAAAAATGATCCCACCACATTTTGTATAATTGTCATTGTTCAATACCTGCTCTGTAAGACATTAAGTCAAGTCCACAAATGTCCCAACTTTGTGGTTAGTGGCTGAATCCAATTCTGGGTCTAACAGCTTTTTCTTAACACTACTTCTCACCAACTCGTATTATGATCGTTTTTCTATCCTCAATGTCTTGCTTTAGTCTGCCCATCTTGATGATTGTGTTTTTAATCTAGCATTTTACGTCTTTGAATAAGAGAGGTACTGCATCTTGGTGGTGCATTCCGCATTCAAGCTATCGTCATATCTGTCTTTAAACGAAGTTATTGTACATTTTTTTTTCTATATTAAAGAGGTGCTGACTTTTGAAACACATTCTTGTCACTGACTTATGTCTGATCCATTCCAAATAACAGGCTGGCAGCTTATTTGGAATGCAAGTATCACAAGGGAGTTTCTAAATTTTTGCAGTTCAACTTTGTCACTCACTTATATCGGATCCATTCCAAATAACAGGCTGGCAGCTTATTTGGAATGCAAGTATCACAAGGGAGTTTCTAAATTTTTGCAGTTCAACTTTGTCACTCACTTATATCGGATCCATTCCAAATAACAGGCTGGCAGCTTATTTGTAATGCAAGTATCACAGTGGAGAATTTTGTCACTGACTTATATCGGATCCATTCCAAATAACAAGCTGGCAGCTTATTTGTAATGCAAGTATCACAGGGGAGAATTTTATCACTGACTTATGTTGGATGCATTCCAAATAACAGGTTGGCAGCTTATATGGAATGCAACTGTCGCTTTTGCATTCTTGGATGTTTCCAAATAACAAGCCAGTGTCTTATTTGGAAAATGCTCTGGCTCCTACTGTTGTGTCAGAGAACGCCCTATTCCGTCACAGGACGCCCTATTCCGTGACCGAACGCCCTATTCCGTCACCTTTTTCGTCCGTTTTGCCTTGAAATGACCTCGGGGTTAGTGGAATAGGGCGCCCTATTCCCGGATAAGAAACATAGACTCGCACTTTTTTTTTATATGATCCTCAACCCTAACACCTAACACTAACCCTAACGCCTAACACTAACCCTAACCGCCTAACTACCCCAACCCTAACCGCCTAACTACCCCAACCCTAACGTCCCAGCTGGGGGGGTAGCGGCTGATTCCGATTACGGGTCTAACGGCTTCATCCCTGTTTCACTTGCATTTTGACCGTTCTTTGTCTTGATCGTCTTGTATCGGTCTGTCCACTTCGATGGTTCCCTCTTTGATCTCATATTTTTGCGTCTCTGATGCATACACTTCATCTCCATCTTGGGGTTGCACGGCTGAAGGTTGGTCTGCCTTCTTGTCTTGCCTCTCAAAGTCAGTCTCTGTTTTTGTCGCAACTGATGCGTTGACCGTTCACTTTGGTCTTTGTCTCGCGCTTGGTGGATGGTTGACGTCTTCTCCACTTCGATGGTTCCCTCTTTGATACCTGATTTTTACTTCTCGCTCAGACACGTCTTGTCACTCGCTTTTGCGTTTTTTGATGTTTCCAAATAACAAGTCAGTGTCTTATTTGAAAAATGCTCTGGTTCCCTCTTTGATCCATGATTTTTTACTTTTCTCTCAGACACGTCTTGGTACTCGCTTTTGCATTCTTGGATGTTCCAAATAACAAGCCAGTGTCTTATTTGGAAAATGCTCTGGCTCCTACTGTTGTGTCAAAGAACGCCCTATTCCGTCACAGGACGCCCTATTCCGTGACCGAACGCCCTATTCCGTCACAAAACACCCTATTCCGTGACATTTCGTGACTGAACGCCCTATTCCGTCACCTTTTTCCTCCGTTTTGCCTTGAAATGACCTCGGGGTTAGTGGAATAGGGCGCCCTATTCCCGGATAAGAAACATAGGGCGCCCTATTCCCGGATAAGAAACATAGGATAAGAAACATAGCCTTGAAATGACCTCGGGGTTAGTGGAATAGGGCGCCCTATTCCCGGATAAGAAACATAGGATAAGAAACATAGCCTTGAAATGACCTCGGGGTTAGTGGAATAGGGCGCCCTATTCCCGGATAAGAAACATAGGGTACCCTATTCCAGGATCAGAAGGATAGGGGCCGAGGGGAGTATATCTACGTAGAAGGTCGAGAGCGTAGGCACGTAGAAGTGGATGCGGAGCGATAGAAGGGTCATGGTCCATATCCACGAGTTCTTCACATGCGAGGGTATGGTCGAAGATTCCAGAGAGTTTGTCAAATGTTAATAGACCTGGGTATCTGGGTGAAAAGACGAACAGCAAGCAAGATATTTGAGGAACATACCGTGAGGAGGGTCCAGCTCATGCGTTGTAACCAGCCGGAGCCAAACAAAACACGAGACATCTCTCCAGGCAATTTGGTGGTCTTTGGTAGAATGCTGTCCTGCCGTATGATCTATACCGCACTGACACTGATATATGCGCGTGTAACGTCGAAATTGACGCGCGTCAGACTTGCGGCCACTTCCGATGACATTGGAATCAGAGTACTGTATCGAAAATTTAGATTGCACCTCGCGTTCGTTTCCAGCGTTGCGGGGGATGTGAATATGAAGTAATGTGACGAATTCATATGCTTTCTCTAGATATATCGTCAGCAAAAGAGATATTGTCATCGAGGAATCAGTCACCTTGTTCAGCCAAAGTATGTTCCCACCGCACATGATCCAAACCCACAGTATCCAGGTGCTCTTGCATATCGTTCCTCGTAGCATCTGAGAGTAAGAGTTTTCCAGGTATTGCCGTGTCCTTGGAGAAATCGCGCCAACGAGGTTTAGGCAAATCCTCGACTGCGATTTTGGCTTGAGTGGTAGAATCACCTGTACTTGCCTCAACAGGATTTGCCTTCTTACGGGCCATGGGAATGAATTGATTTTAGGCAGAATATGTTCAGGTATTATAGATCAAGTGATTATGGGTAGAATATGGGAGACGACGAGCACAGACAGTCGTTGACGCGACAAATTTTTGATGTGTGACCGTCACTGTCACTCGTCACATCCCGGTGTGAGTTTCTATTCCAGCACCGTGTGGTCTGATGTACATAGATAAAGACTAATCCAGCATGTTCGCAGCACAGATAGACAAGTGATTCGAAGGAAAAAGATAGAGATCTGTAAAGCCAATGATGAATTTCTGTAAGTTTAAGCTGTGATACAACCATTCTCACCGCACGCCATAGAAATAATATCACTTCCATGGCAAATGCGCTATTGCGGAACGGATGCTGTACTTGAGATTGTGTTTTAGGCGTTGAACAGCAGTCTGAGCTACTTGTGGAAGGGGCCGCTGCGAGCGGCACGGCAATACGAGTCCGGGTTGTTTATTTCAATCTTTATCTACCTAATCTCGATGCAACTACATACATGTTACTGGTCCCAAATTTTGTGTAGCTCCACCGCTGCTCTGGCAATACTTAGACAAATTTTACTTGATTTTTACCCTACCAAAATTCCAAAATTTGGAGCACTCACGGATCACACAAATGTACTAGATGTGAAAGGCCTGAGGAGAAAGCAGGAGGGAAAGGTGATGGAGGGATGGTGAAAGTCCATCTATTCACATTGTAATTACATACGTAGCACAGTAAATATGTAGATACTACATATTTTCAAGTTGCCCTTTAGGAGAATTGAACTCGGGAGCACGCGCTTGCTTTGTTACAGCGCGTCACGCGCTGTGACTGTGCATAACTATGAATAACCATGACGTAGATTGGCCATCCGTTTTCAAAGCTGGAGGGTCTATCTACGTCATTGTGTGACCTCGTCACGTCACACATCACATCCATGTACATCGAATTTACTAGTTACAGGTCTCGTCGAAGCTTGCTTGGATGCTATACATCGTGATAGGTCTCACAAAAGCCTTATGTGAGTAATTTCAAACACGGGCAATAGCTCTGACCATTCCATTTTGGCATACAAAATAATGTCGAGCCTATGATTCGAACTTGTGACCCTGTGGTCATGCGTGAATTCCTTACTTATTTTCATAACGCGTAACAATTAAATAGAAATCAATACAATTCCGGAAAAGTGACTACAAAATGGTTTAAAATCAATATGATTACGTACGATTTTCCCACCCCTGCAACGAAAAAGTGCGACTTTTTGCAAAAATCTCGCGGGGAAGTGATGAGAAAAGAACGAGTCTTCTTAAATAAATTTAAGGACTCGTAACAAGTTCGGATGATTATAGGTGAATAAAGTGTTACGAACTTAAACTGTCGCTGTCTACTAAGTCGCCAAAGACAGCCTTTCCAACGTCCGTCTTGAGATAAATAGAATATAACATGCAGAGAACTTCAACCTCCAGAATAATCTTCAGCCGCGAATCAGCGTCCATGGTGTGTGGAGTGAGGTTCCTCGTTGTATACATGATACTGAAAGAACCATTGATGGGTAGGTGAAGTGGGTCAAATAGTCAAAATGACACACCGTTCAGGCTGTTCCGTAATGGTATATACCCATGTACCATTTTTCAACGCAGTCAGAATGCTGAGACCGCCGTGGGACAAGGCGACCTGTGTGAATACCTGGTATGATAGATCAGTTATCTAGGGAATATAATCATGGTTGAACAAGAAATGTGCCTGCTGTATGGCTTGTCGTGTGCTGACAGAAATGGCCCGGCCATCCAACGCTCCATCGATGTCAATAGTCGCCATCTGATAGGGATATACCCCGGTGTTCTGGGGTAGTGTCCTAGTGGTGTAAAGCTGATAATACATATCTACTCTTGAGTCTTAACAGGTTCTTAACAGAAATGACTTACATCAAGCCTCGATTGCATTTCACTAGTCATAATAGCTTCAGAAGCTTGGTAGAGGAGACATGGTCTCTGACAGGGTGGTAGCTGTGAGTCGAGATGATACATGATGATGGTAAGAGGAACAGATTGAAATCAGTTCGAATCGCTTGCTCACACAGCCTCCTCGGTGGGTCCCGCGGAGGGTTGAAAACGCGGAACCTTCCCGTCACACACCCCCCTGCTAACACCAGAGGCAAACGGCGGTGTATTGTTCACCACCACCATCACACACCTCATGTCCTCCCCGAATCCAACATGAACGAGGAACCTCGATCCCGAGCCACGCCTAGGAAGCGCAAAGCCACTTCTACTGTGGCCCCGTCTGCGCGGGAACGCGCTCAATCTGTCATCAGGCGGGTGGGCGATTTTCACAGTCGACTTAGAGATCCCTTAGGTGAACAATCTGCGGGCGAGCATCACAACTTTTGCATTGTTACCGCCTACAGGGACAACATGTGCAGTATAGAGTTCTCGCATGTCATTGCGAAGTCTACGCCGCAAAGCACCGTAAGTTACATCCTGTCAAAGCCTGTCGGGAATCTCTAATGTAATTAATCCAGCTTATCAAGCTGGAATGGGCTTGGAACCTGCCGTGGAAAACGTTCGACGTCGACACACGGCACAATATTCAAACGCGTACGTTGCCCAGAGCCGCGTGCCCGATTGAAGCTCCTTTGCTTCCACCATCATGTCCATACCAATTTCGAGGATGGCTGTCCGGTCTCCAAGGATCCGATCTCAAGGACTCATCCAACTAGCGCTACAAATCACGATGCGTATAGATAAGGCCGTTCACCAACTCGAGCAGGCTATCGCTGAACATCCGACGGCGAAGCCCATCGTCAGCGGATCACTTACTCTGGTGAGCACCATCTGGCTCCGAAACACCCCTTTGTCCCGGACATGCTGATACCAACGGCAGTACTCAAGGTACGTACAAGATACGACGACTCGCGCGCACAGTACATTTCACGAAGTCCAGTAGCCACGCCTTCAGATACTTGACAGTTGCACCGTTTGGGTTGATGGTGAACCTGGTCAGTACAATGTCTAGATGTTGACGATCGGGACACGGTTGGGATCTGGGATTGAGAATGAGAGGGCAAGGAGTGAAACAGCTGGTGAGATTTCACCACGATGACATTGATAGTGCTGAAACTAATTCGTCTACCACTCATCAAGTTGCCCGACTTGAATCTCGTTGCGTGGCATTTCATTTCTTCCTGAAAAAGGGGGGAAAAACTATCTTCACGCCACGGCAGACTTCACTTCACAACTCGAGAGTCCGTTTATCATCGATCCGACGAAAACGAGGCTAAAGGATGCTCCCAGAGAGTCGCTATTCACCAGGGATGATGAGCAACCTTGCAGTGCAGTGAAGTGATCCCTCCCCAATGCCGGCTCCCCCGCGTCTGCGTTCCATCTGCGTTGTCTCTTCTAGTGCCCATAGGACCTACCTTCGCGGAGGCAACAACGAGCATATTTGTCTTCTCAGCTCCCACCCACTTCAAATCGACGAGCACTTGAAGCCCACGGGGGGTGAAATAGAGAAACTATGAGCCAATCTGGAGAAAGATCCGAGCACAGATGATTGAGGAGACACCGGATAAATCGTAGGTGCGACGTCGTTTTCTCTTTGCTCGTCGTCCACTTCGTTCTCCTTCCCTCGCTGGTCCATAGAGTATCTCTTCGTACTTGTAGTCGTAATGGTAGTCTTGAAATAATCGTACTGGAATTCTGCCCCTATTTGAGTAACCACCGGTCACGACTTGCGCTTCAAGCTGTTGAGCGTCTTTCGTGTTGGATCGACATTTTCCTTTCCTCATAGAGGCATGCCAGTCGACCATACCAAGGCCTCTTCTAGTACTACAACTCGCACTCGAGTTTCCCGCAAAATCAACGAAGAAGAGCTCAAAGACATCGAACTCAAACGGCTTCGTGGCGAAATTTCATGCGCTGAATGTCGTAGGCAAGTATCATACCAGCGTCTATCCAATATCACCTATTGACCCTTCTAAAGACTAAAACTGCGATGCGATAAGAAAGTTCCCTGTGGTTCTTGTTGTCGAAGAGGATGCGAGAGTATATGTCCTTGTGGTACCTATTCTTCGGTTCGTCTCTCAATCTACGTGCTAACTACTCGACAGGCGTTCTATCTGCTGGACAGGGCACCCGGTGCGTACAATGCATCTTCTAATTCTTACCCAGTGAACCAATCCACGGCCGCAGCTTCATCCTAGCTGATACCGAACAACTTCATCGAAAGATTGCTGATATGAGCCATCGGATACGCCAACTAGAAGATGCTCTCGCTATCCTTCAATCCACCGTCTCAGATCAAAGGCATCCCCTTCTCGAGGACGCGTTACTCAAGATCAAATTCGGAGCCGAGGCTTTGAGTAGCAGTCCTGCGCCGACCACCGAGAACACACCAGAGGCCGAGATACAGTCTATCGATGCGTTAGGAACGCTAACGTTGGGAGATGCTGGTGAGATGAAATATTTTGGGAGATCCGCTGGCTCCGAGGTGTGTCTTCCTTTGTATTCCTTGAGTACTGTGCTCAGGGTGCCTCTTAGACTTTATTGCTAGTGAGTACCCACTGTCACCCATGTAATTTCGTCATATTGACACTATCAGACCGGAGAAGAATGGGATGCCCCATCCAGCGAGGAGGGCGGTGGTGGTACCCGTACACCACTCACCCCCGAACTTGAGAACCTCGCCAATCTATTCCCATTTACAACACGAGACAGAATCAACGTCCACGCCGCTCTCGACATCCTCCATAGCTTTCTGCCATCCCACGATCGCGCTTGGTCACTTGCTAAATCGTACATAGACCACGGAACTCTGTTCTTCCGGCCCATCAAACGCGATGAACTCTTGAATTCAGTCATTCCCGAGGTTTATCACACCCCCATAACGTCTTCCTCAGAACGTAGTCAAGAGCGCGAGTTTAGTCTGACTCCACACACCCTTGCTACCATTTTTTTCATATTTGCTCTCGGCGCCTTGCTCGACCTGAATCTTCCTCCCTACAACTCCGAAGCCGAACGTTATTACGATCTCGGTCGTGCCGCCCTGTCTCTACGCCCAGTATTCGACTCACCCGAAGTCTCGACAGTACAAGCCGTGGGCCTGATGGCTACCTACCACAGCCTTGCCGGTAAGAGATACTCCAGAGATAGTGCATGGTGCATCATGAGCGTTGCCGCTAAACTGGCACAGAGTGTGAGTCGTCTTCTCACCCTCAAGTCATCCTGTTCTGACATCGCCTGCAGATCGGACTGCGTGAGTAAGCTAGTAGTGTTCCGTTTTACTTTCCCCGTCACTTTCTCAATCGGCGTTACATTCCTCCTGAAGATCGCGATAGTACTCGATGGAATATGGATCCAATAACCGTGCAGAAACGCAGGACACTGTTTTGGGAGATCTTTGCGGCCGATGTATCCCACGTAAGTTCTCGTCTTCGGTCTCCTCGAAAGGCCTAACCGCCTGTCGTCTCGTTTCGTCCACAGAGTCTTGCTCTTGGAAGACCTCCTTCAATACATCTATCTTACGTCGACTGCGAATTTCCCACAGACGAAGAAGCTACCTTGAGCGAGACAGGAGAATCCGTGTACGGCTGTAAGCATCTCCCTCGCGTCTCATTTAGTTGTCCTGCTTATCGACATCCAGTCTGGCGTATGAAACACACTTTTGCAAAGGATATATTCTTGGCGGTGCTAGAAACCACTTTAAGCGCCAAATCCCCCAGCTACAGCACCATACTCGATATCGACAAGAAAGTTCGCGAAATGGCATTTCCCGCCTCGTTCAAGCCTTACGCTCGTTTGGAAGACGGCGAGGACGAGTATTACTCGAGCTCCTCTAGCGTCCGTGGATTCTATTCAAGTCAGCATCGAACAATTAGTGAGCTTGCTTCTTTCTCGCGTACCAGTTCATAACTCACCCTCATGCCCGTTCAGCAATGCTCTACCTGCATCGAAGTTTCTTCGCTCAAGCCATGCTCGATCACCCCAAGAACCCGTTACTCAGTCCGTTCGCGCCCTCGTTCTTGACAGCATATCGATGCGCATCTGTTATCATCAAAGCCACCGCACACCAATTTGATCGATGTGCAGAAATGGCAAAACGACTATGGTTCTTGTTATACCACACATTTTCTGCAGCGGCAAGTGCTCTTCCACAAATCCACGAATAACAACTTACCTCGATGCTTGTGTAGGTAATTGTAGGAAGCGTCGTCACTCGGTCGCCGAACTCCAGTATGGCCTCGAGTGCTCTTCTCGACCTTGGATTGGCCGTCGAAATATTTCAGAGAAGCGCACCTCAATCTCGACGTGCGAGGATTGCACTGGTATGTAGCTTCCCTCCAGGCATCTAAAGTGACTTGACCTAATTCGTAATTGCACCCAGAACGTACTCACGAAGCTCAAGGATAAGGCAGACCGAGCGTTCTCCCAACTGCATTCCCCTACCCTTCCCCTACAAGCAGGTACCTCCTCCGCCGATCCATTTCCAATGTCCCCACCCGTCGAAGACAGTTCCGAAGACGAATTGGCCATTTTTGGAGGGCAAACTAAAGTTCTTTCACGACGCTTGAGAACGAAGGGGTCGCCTCGATCTAGTAGCGATTCTTCATGCCCTGCATCTCCACCTTCCACGCAAGCGCAGTCGCACGAGCAGCCTCCAGTCATCAGAGTCCATCCATCTCTCGTGGATTATCTCAACGCTCATAGTACATTTCCAGAGTTCCAGACACAGATAGATCCGTATTTCAATACGCAATCGTTCATGGGAACGCAAACTCCTTCTTCAGTGAACTTCGTTGCCCACCCCGTGCATCAGGACGGATACAGTCATGCATCGTTGACAAACCCTGTTTACCCCGGCCAAGGCGGCGCTGGACCTAGTTTTATACCCAATCTACAACATACGGGTGCTGGGCTTCCGAATAGGATGCCAACAGCTTCGACATCGTCTACCAATGCTGGATGGAATAACGAAGCCCTCAATCGCGACTGGACATCGTATCAAGCTCAGGTGCCGCCGTCGTCTGATATCTCGTCTTCATCCATGGCACATCGACTGCCGACGTCCCCAGTCATCCCAATTCCCGCAACATACTACCCGCAACAGACTCCATTCGAAACTAGGGGTGTCAATCAACAACAGCCGCAACCCTCAAATCCGGACTTCATGGTGGACGCGGAGCAGTTCGTGGACTTGGGGTTGTCGTCGGAGTCGTGGATGGACGAGGGCTGGTTAGCTTTCATGCGACAATCTGGAATATTGGAAGGTAGGCCGACCAGCTTCACCGACCAGAATTGAATTACCCCCCATGTATCTAATAGTATTCGCTTTCGTGGTTTTCATCTGTACTTTACTTTATGTTTAATGTCTCATACCATTGTATTCTCGACAGAAAATGATCGCCCGTCACGTCCTGATCAATCTTGATATATGGTCTATGCAAGGTGGTGTATTATCTACGACACTACGTTATGTATCTGTGTGATAAGTATGGATCTAAGCACGAGGGGGCCGGGAGACCTTCACGATGTTGAGACCAGGCATGCCTCTCATGCCCATCATACCAACAGGTCTCGCCTCAATACCGGGGGGTAACTTGTCCGTCCATCCGAGAGAAAGTCTGACATACGATTCCGCTTCCCGGATCAACTGCTCCTTCGTCCATCCCATCTTCGTTGCTGGTCCATTATAATAGCCCAACCAAGCACGATATGCCTTTTCTTTATCTTCGTTAGGGACTTCGGTGAGCGCCTTCTTGATTTGTTGTTTCGACGTAGCAAGTGGGGGTAATTCCGAGTGAGGGACGATAGGGAGTGTTTTGAGGATGCCTCGGTTCAGGAAGTACATCTCGTGAGGGTCAAGGACCAAAATTCCGCGTCCAGAAGCTCCAGCACGCGCAGTCCGACCTAATCGATGGACGTATTGGTCCGCGTCAGCTGGTAGACCGACTTGAAGGACTAGAGTGACACTGATACACATTGTGAGTAGATGGAAAGAACGAAAGAACGAAAACGCACTTTGGGAAATCCATTCCTCGAGCGGCAACATCTGAACTCATCAAGATACCCGATGCCAACTCCTTGAACGCCGTGGCCGCCTTTCCTCGAGCAGACTGTGAGATTCTGCTGTGGATCTCCAAGATTTTCGGGAGTTTAGGGAGACGTTGAAAGATTTGAGCTGCGATGCCGACTTGACGAGCGGTGGGGAAGAAGACCATGACTTTGGACTTTCCAGGATGGTCGAGCATGTCTTGTCGGATGATGGCGAGGGTGGCGGGAAGGGAGTTTTCGAATGGTTCGGTGACGACGCTTTGAGGGACTGGTGACGGATCAATCCAATGTGGAAAACAACAAACGAGATAGTAACGTACCATGCTCATGGGTGTTGACCTCGTCGTCCAAAAGTGTCGAGACAAACTGGTAGTCTTTTCTGAGAGCCTTGGCAGCAACCTACAAATGCCCATGAGACGGATGATAAACGCCCTCGAAGGACAGTTGCTCACTGTCTTGATCTCTGCGCTGACGGTAGCCGAGAACAGCAACGCTTGTCTCGGTTTAGCAACCTTGTCCGGCAAGAAATCCATAATTTTGTCCAACTCTTTCCGGAATCCCTGATCGAGCAGCCTGTCGGCTTCATCGTAGACGACGGTTTGAACGTTTCCGAGTTTGGATGCGAGGCCGAAGTTGGAGAGCAGATCGAGGAGACGTCCAGGGGTGGCGACGAGAATGTCGCATGGTCTGTGCATTATACGGGTTTTTTCGGTATTGACGCTGGACAAAGAGGAATGTAAACGGAGGTGAAGAGTACTAATGATCGATAGACTCACTTGGTACCACCAATAGCATGTTGCACCTTGAAAGGGAGGTGTCTCAAGAGAGCGGTAGCTTCATCTTCGATCTGCATTGCCAGCTCTCTTGTCGGCGAAAGGATAAGGACGGCAATGTTGTTTTCATTCCAATCTATTCTGCAAAGATGTTCGATAGCAGGTAGTAGGAAGGCGACTGTTTTTCCTGTTCCGGTTTTGGCTTGCACCAAGAGGTCATTTCTATCGAGTCCAGGCTATGTTTTCTGCTCAAAAAGAAACGCAGATGAGTGTATGAACTATGCTTACAAGCAGAGTAGCCTCTGTAATGGTATGTCAGAAGGATCAAGTCAAAAGATAGATAGAGATCTCACCTTGAACATCGGTCATGTATCTGATTTCATAAGTGGTTCAATACATGTTAGCAGGCGAGAGTAGAACGAACGCACTCGTGTTTAATTCCCTTCTTTAAATCGTCAGAAATGGGTGCGTCTGCAAATCTACTGCGTGAAACATGACGTGAAGCATCTCCTTGGGCTGGTGTTGGTGCTACTTGTGCTGCTACTGCTGGTTGAACTGTATGTGCTGCTGAACTAGCGAGACGAACTGCAGGAGCATTAGAAGCGAGTCTAGGTTTTTTTGTGCGAGGAGGCATAGTTGAGAGATGACGGGGGGAAGGAAGGAGTGAAATATTCTTTGAAATGCGAGCTAAAATGCTCGTCGTTTTTGATGCTCTGAGCATCACCGTCCCCAGCTGAAAAAAAATGGAAAATATTCAAATGGGAGTCAGTGGCGGGGCGAGCTATTTGCGGATGATTAGAAGTAGCGCGTGCACCCAGACGCGTATCAGACGCGACGCGACAACTTCACAGGAACGGATTCTCATTCGTAGAGTATAGTACAGGTATTAACAGAGCAGAGAAAATATGAAAAATAAGTATGACAGCGTAGAACCAAAGAAAACCTAGACGGTGACTGTTACATACGAACGTAGAATGCTCACTGAGATCTATAATTGATACCTTCCAACAACCCAGAATCTTCCATGAAAGAACTCCATCTCGCATCAAGTCGTGAATCAGGAGCAGCCAATCCAAGTTCACGAAGAACTGGATTGGGTTGGGAAACGATAGGTCCACCGGGAAACGAAGGAGTCTCGATGTATAGTCGTTGGTGCTGGTGCGGATGTGAATGTGGTTGCGGTTGATAATGTTGTTGGTGATTGAGGGCAGGAACCGAATCGATGTATTGGGGCTGAGAGTTATAAGGCTGTTGTTGGTGGGGATGTTGGTGGTGTCGCTGCTGCTGCTGTTGATGTTGCTGCTGATGATGTGCCGACCAAGCATAATTTGAAGGATCCGTATGACTGTGGCCTCGATCCGAGGACGTATACTGCTGGGCAGGCTGATAATGCGATGGTCCGCCACGATTTGACGAAGGTAGAGGCTGCGACGTGATGTACTCGTTACCTTGGTCAGGAACCCAAGTTTGCATCATGGATGGAGCCCGCTCAGTCTGGAACGAGGACGGTCCTGGTTGGCATGGATCAGGAACATATCCTTGAGGACTGACGTTCATCTCATACTGGACATCTGCTTGTGGTGGTGACCTCGACGCAGATGATGACGACGCATAAGAACGTTTGGCAGAGACGAAACGAGTATGTCCGGCGAATATTGACAACTCGTCATCTGGATCTTCTTCTTGCTTTATATTCCAGAGAAGGCCGCCAGTGCTATCAGTCGACGAAGGGCTGGGGTCGTTTTGAACGGAGGCTAGCGCGTATCGTGCCTTTTCACTCAATTTCGTCAGGATAGGCTGGAGATGTCATCGAGGTTCAGCTCCCAGTCAAATTTGTTGACAACCATTGCGAGACTCACTAGAGCTTTGGCAGCCTGTCGACTGTACAGTGAAGCCTGAGAGAAGAGGATACAAGCTTGATCTAATTCAGCCATAGCAGATGTTGCTAAGGGTGAACGAGGACCCCGAGTGACAACAGTCCCGAAAACGACCTGCAAAATTTATGGGTGAGAGGAGCGAAACTGATGACCACCACAAATACATACAGCGGCAGAAAAGCCTGGAAAATCGGAATAAGCACTATAGTGACTGAAGAGTGAAGTACACGCACAAAATGTCCACATCGTCCAATAGATAGACGACGCCTTAGGCCATGCTTTGAACTGGTCGCGAACAGACTTGAGAATAGTCGACGAAGCACGGTACGCAGCGAGGAAAGAAGGGGCGTAAGGACTTTTGAGGGGATTTATCGGCTGTTCGATGATAGCTTGCGCAAAGAAACTTCGATGGATATATAGCAAGACTAGAAGGGCGTTAATGAAACGGCGATGACACGATACAAAACCACGCACTTGTTTCCCGAATGTGATCCAGCACGAAACGTTGGAAAGACGTTGCGAGGTCGTTCGCAGGCGTTGACGGTCCCGATCGTTCTGGTAGAGAAAATTCACGGACTTTGCGATCGAGTTCCATAATGGTCGTATAACTTGGTGCTTCCGCGGTCAATGTTCTTGCAGCTACGTCCGCCACGCATTCAGCTGCAAATCGGAATTGCCAAGATTCGACTAGGGACAAATGACGGGGAGTGATCTATTAGAAAAATGGACATGTCCGAAAAAGGAAGAGAAGTTGGGCGTACAACCTTGGCCGTCGTCCCCTTCTTTGTCCTTCGGGTGTTCATATTGCGGAAAGCTACAATCAACGTAAGCAAGAGAGAATGACGGCGGTCGGCCGGTATTCAGGCTCTACATTAAGCCTTGTCAGAGGAAATACATAGCAGTGACTGAAGACGGATGATATACCTGCCAAGAATCGGCAACGAAAAGATCCCAGAACAAGATGCGGCGCCTCCGAACCATCTCAGGAGACAAGCCCCATCTCGCACTGTCTCGATCTAATCACGATGTTATTGATATGCAATTTGAGCCTCGAAGATGGACTCACGCAAGCCAATCTGGAGGTCAAGACCAAAATCAGAGGAGAATCAGATCCCGAGAGCCAGGGGGCACGTACCGTTTGTGATAAATGTGCGGCCAGTGTGATCAAAGACCAAGTCATCTCCATACTCGTCTCGCTCGTTTGCTCATTCCCACTCATCGCGTTGTAGATACTCATTAGGTGAAGAGTCTGGATAGTCACTATTGACGGTTTCTCCAGCACAGGCTGCAACGACAACGCAACCCTCGAAATCTGATGGAAATGTTCGGCTTGTGCATGCGACGGATCTGCCTCGACCAGCGAAGCCACGGCAAACACAACAAATATCAAAGCCAAATCGTGAGGACCACTATAATCGTCGGCTCCTGAATTCGAAGGCCGTTTGCGGTAGAGGATAGGTAACATTTCGTCGATAAGTTGTACTCGAGTGACACCGTGGAATATCCATGCGACCTGTTCAAAGTAAGTCTCGCCGAGGAATAGAGCGCGTTCGAAGGCTGGTAAGTGGCTCTCGACCATTTCTTGTATGTCGGCAGGTTGACCCATAGGCGTGAATGGGAAGGCTTGGGAGAATAGGGAAAGATCGCCGGCACTAGAAGGACTCTTGGAGCTTCGCATCGAGTCTGGCGTATGTGCGGTTTCGGGAGAACCGTGCGATGACGACATATTTGCCTGATGAAAGATAAATAGTTGGTTGAATAATTCACAGAGAAACCGCGTACCATGAGAAGACTCTGAGACGTATCCAAAGAGGTAAGACCATCAGAAGCTGGGATACTGGGAATCACGACGTACCTCTGAGCCCCCTGTCGGACCAAAGAACCGTGAAATACCGTGGTCGGAAATTGACAAGGTGCCAAACGCATCTATAACATCAGGCGACTGTCCCGAAGACGCTGCACCTCCCTCATCCGTAGACGGCCCTGTTGGATCCTCCGTGCCATCATCAACATCGACGTTGCTAATGAGATCCTCGTGAAGGAGCGGATGTGGTTCTGTAGAGGTTTTCGCCTGCAACGAGGCGAGGGCATCTTCCAGTAACCGTATTCGTCCGCTCAGTTTCGATATCCGCCGATGAAGGTGCTCCGTTGCTGCCAGAACGAAACTGCGAGACAAAAGAGTAAGGACTTGGTCTCACGGAAAGATTACGATAATAGATGACAAGCACCGAGTTCCTTGGCCTGTGGCGAGACTCCCTGCAAACTAGATGAGATACGAGTAGACTGGATGGACGCGAAGAGATATACCATTCGGACACAGTGCAGCACAACCTCTCCGCTGAAGTTATTGTCAGCGATAGAACCCAGCGGGTAAGGAATCCGTTGTACGCACCTGGCACGACTGGCAAGGGATCTGCTTGTCGCACTTTATTTTAAGTCTATTTCAGAAGGTTATGAGAGAAATACAGAAATGGATTGACTGGACAGACCTGCGGCATTCAGCACAGCTAATTTCACCTGGAGATACAAGTTAGATTGAGGAACACGACCGAGGAAAGGGAACGCGCACCTCTATTCCGCTTAAGTTCGATCTCCCTCGCATGACTGCCGTCAAACTTGAACTCGTCTATATCCCGCCGACTTGTCCTGCGCTTCAGCTTGGCTTTGGTGGGTTCTGCGGGCATTTGGGGTAGAGCGATGTACAAAAAACAGAAATAACGACAAATGGCTCAAGACTCGGGATCTTAAGCCTTCTTATTTCACACCTCACCCAGGTTTCGATCTCGGAGTAGGACAGATGGGAAAAAGAGAGTTCTGAAAGGAGACAAGTCCGAGTAGGGGGCCGATAAATAAAAGAGACTGTACATAACCGGTGTGATGGATCCCATCATCACGGGCGATCAAATTCCGCAGTAAAAGCCCACACAGGCACATATCCCAAGAGAAGTTGCAGAATCTGCAGAACATCTGCCTGATTCTTTCACCAGGATGGGGAGCTAGTGGAGGCGACCTGCAGTTGGTGACACCCTGCCAGTGGTGGCATCCTGCTGGTGGCACATTCAAAATAAAAAATAGAGGTCAGAGTTGTCGACTCGTCGGCTTGATCGTACGCGAGCGTTCTAATTATCATCCTGACAACTCTCGGACTCGAGCACGTCCACTTCCATTGGTAGATGCCACCGGCAACTAGTATAGATGTTTGGCAATCCTGTCCGATCTTCCAGGGTTTACTCATACTGCCACCCGTAAGATCTCAATTCAGCGGATTCGAAGTCCGCGGATGTCTATCGCACAAGGTGGCAACTGCTTATAAAACACTCGAACGGCACAGTCATCAAACACTGGTGTAATGGAATTCGAGAGGCTGAATGAAGGGAACATAGAAAGACGATGATTATCAGACCTAGAGCTGTATTTTTACCTTTTCTTCCTGTAGCTTGCTGTCAGACGTTTCACCATCGTTCTTCACACAGAGACCACGGCGCAGTGAACGTGTTGCCAAAAATATCGATATATGATCTATATCTTCTGCAGACAAACAAATAAGGATGAAAAATCCTCGGAAAGGACATGCACCTTTAATAACTCTCGGCCCCGTACCGTGTAGAATCCTCCACATGACGATGGCTTTCGGACTGTATACAGCACTGAGGCAGGCGGTCGTTATTGTCTTCGGTATCTCCCGACCCACATGAAATAGCAGAGGAGAGGAGAGTTCGTAAGAGTCTGTAGACGAAGAACGGCGTCAATTCGACGAGAAGCTCCACGATCTCGAGGTCATGAACCACGGGATCGGTTTAAGTTGAACTGGTTGATGGGTAGACGACAAGTGTAAGAACTCGTATCGGCCTATGAGGACATGCGAGGGACAGAACGTGAGAGGTTTTTTTGGCTTCGGTTGAGGAATTGTATTCACGACCTAAATTCTCGACTTCAAAATCGAACGACAAAGAGTAGGTTTCGCACCGTCTGTGTTGTTAATAGAATATCACAAGGACTGTTGAAATATACGCACTGCAAAGTGTTAGCTCTCGCAGGCATTATGCTCTGGGTCGAGTCCTGAGAGCCATGACAGTCCGTAGGGTAGTAACCGTAGGTCAAATCCGATGTTGGCAATGGACTTTTAGAGAATACAGATGGCTACGATGTGAACTGCAGATTGGTTTAGAGTCTTTGAGTCGACGATCCAATCTCCCTGGAGCAAGAAGAACGTTGGTTAGTTGCTCAAGTAGACTGCGCACGAAGATCTGCAAGGCAACGAGAACCACACAGGACAGTGAGCGCATGGGCGCGAGGACAAGTGAAAGAGAGGATAGACACGCATGCTTCGTCAGCTGTTGTTCACAATCGTCGACGTCAAGGCTCGTCAAGGATGGGTTGACAGCGGGTGTTGGGATGGCGCCGCAATTACTGCGGGCAACGATCAGCAAGGCAACGCCTAAGCAACGCCTGCACTAACCTATAGAAGAGATGAGATAGCAGATCGACGATTCGGCGAGGCAGATGGTCAGGCCTTGCGCTGCACATATTCTATGACGATAATGGCAACGGCAATCGGGACGTCAGAACGTGAGACAAATTCTCGGGCATCGCTGGGCAGTGAGCGGAGGCAACCTGTGTCTGATGAACATGAAAATCTAAGCTACGACGAGGAGATGAAGGGAAATGTCGAGAAACAGCTAGACAAACGGGACGGAATCAACCTCAACGAAGAGTGTAAAACGCCAAGCTTTGCCTATTTCGGTTCATTTACACTCACCACGGTGAGCATTAGGATTACAGCCGTGGCGCTGTTTCTTGATGGAAACCTGGAAGAGAAGTCGAGAGATTGTTTTGCCGCAACCCGTAAATCAGCAGAATGAAGGGTTGAAACGTTAACAGGTTGACGAGGAGCTACATCAGAGAGACTATGGACGATAATGCAGATGATGCTCGGAGGTCACGCACAAGTAAGTGGTCCCTGACTGCGGGGAGGCAGTTCGCCAATCCTATATCAACGATAATTGAGGAGTTGTAACAGGACAGAACGAGATGAATTCGAACAGCAGGTTTGAGAGGTTGCCACGCAATTGTCCATTACGAAGAACGTTCAGGTTTCTGATATGGAATCCAAGGTGCTGCGCGAGGCGATAGCAGAGGTCTTGATGGATGGACGAATTCCAGAATGCTTACCCGAGTCGATGAGTAGCCTGAGCGTGCTGTGCAGCAGGCGCCGAACAAAGTGACTTCGAAATGCAGTGCAGTCACAAAGGTTTGAGAAAGAAGGCTGATCTTGAGCCGGAGGTTTTTGTGAGTCTACGAACGAAGACCTACGACTGTACGACACATACCTGCGGGGTAATGAGACGGAATCAAAAGGACAAAGGTCCCGCTCAGATCTCGACTAATGATCCCTTATTGAAGCACAGAGATAAGATAGATCCGGAGCCCGAGTCAATGTTGAACACGAGGTACCTGTCACAAGCAGTAAGATCTAGCATCAGAACGACCATAGAAATCTGGCCGTTTCCGAGACCACAACGCTTGAAGCCTGAGTGCACCGGCCTCAGCAAGGATCGACGAAGGTTGTCTCAGACTCAGAGTCAGGGAGCTCGAGTCACAACTATGAAGTCGCAAAATAATCATTTGGTGCCTTAACCATTCCCACGACACATCTTATCTTATCTTATCTTATCCATACATTGAGAATGTGGCAACTTACACTTGACTTACACGGGCCAATAACGTACAGGAAAATCTCGAGATGATGCAGTGTATAGCACTATCAGACTACTCGCACCGGAATGAAGAATGGAGTCGACTACGAATGGACTTTGATAGTCAGAGGGCTAACCACTCGATCTGGGCAACCTGAGTTGCTCCGAAGCGATAACTCGATGGTCCTCTGGCTGGAAAAGAGTCGGCGACATCATCTGGATGGATCTCGCGAATATCCAAGCTCAATTAATGATACTGGTATCAGAGACTACTAAAGTGGACGGGACGAGCTTACAGCAGGAGTCAGAATCTTGTTGAAAAGGGTGGATAAGTATTTGACATATCTTCAAGCCAGTAGCAATGCCGGTGGTCGAGTAACTTGATCGCCAAGCAGGCAAAGGTAGGACAACATACAGAGTCAGTCTTGAAAGCGTTAAAAGTACATACATAAAATTGATGTCAAGACTATGGGACAGGTCGCATACGAATCAACTTGACGTTCAACTTGGAGATTTTCGACCCGAGCCGTTCAAAAAAACAGAGCATGTTGAACGGTCAAAAGACACGAGACATAGCCAGAGGTTCAAGACACAGTCTTCAGGACTAGACAGGGTAGGCTGTACAGGAATCATTGTTTATCGCCTTGTGCTGCGCGCGGGGTCATCTAGGAAGAATCAGGTCGCCGAAGGAAGGAGAGGGAACAGCCGAGTGAGTGTATCCAATCTGCAACGGTGAGTAAATGTGAGCTCACGTCCAAATCACTGGTGACAGCGTTGCATGTGGAGCATAGCGAACGTCTAATTGTCCGAGAGGACCGGGATATGCACAGGTATTCTGCAATGAATGCGAGACATATCAGGAGACGCCCCCAGCGTTATTTACATGCACCAGGACACAAGAATTACAGTCAGACGCTAATCACCTTCTGCAGCTATAGCTTACTTTGAAAAGGCGTAGTACTTCCCAAGAACACAGGCCTGGATACAGAGATTCGTCGATAACTGCGGAGCGGGTATCAGCCAAAGAAAATTGAGAAAGGAACTACATGACCGATAATGCGTGAAGTCTGGAAAGATGAACTAGAGACCTACGCCCAGACTGCAGAAAGACTGCCACTGTGGCTATGATGTCGCTTGAAGGGAGATACGAAGATCGCAAGTAGACTGTCTAAGAGAGCAAGGTTTGAGTTTGCGTACCAGCACGCATGAAAATACTAGTAGTAGGACAGACACGAGAATAAGACTGGTTGAGAGTTCCCGACCTCGAAACATATGAACGGAGATGAATGTGGGTCATGCATGCTATTCTGTAGAGAGTTTGATTATCATTCCGTCGAAGGAGCGGGCATTCAGGGTAGCATGATGCTTACTAAAAGCCAGAACAGAAGATGTAGATCATGTTTTGTTGGTCAATAGAGTTGACCGAGAATACGCGGCGATTCGAACGTTGTTTCTCAAGAGAGTCCGGTTTCCGCACCAAGGGCCAGTGTTGGCCCAGGGTACTCTAAGGAGACGTCAACCGAACCTTCCCGGGGTACCAAGCTCAAGGAGCTGATGGTCGATGTATTCCATCCTCCAGAAGCTCCCGAGAAATACGGAACATACCGATAAATTTGCCAGGGCTGCTGAGGATCAGGTGTCTGCTGGCAAATTCACCATGTTGATACGATGCAAAGCACGACTTCCGGCAGACACCGCGTTGTAGTCTGGTAAAAGAGAATGGTAGTATGATATATACGTGACAGAAGAGACAGCAGAAAGGACACACGAGCACCCGTCGAAACTAATGCGCAAGGGATAGGTACAAGATCCCGGTTACGATCCGTCAATCCTGCAACTTGAACGCAGGGTTGACGATGCACGGGCTAAGATTGCAAACTTCGGCACATTGGAAGCATGAGCCTGCCTGAAATATTACGAAAAGAAAATAAGGCAGGGTCCAGCAAGGTATTAGGAGGTTGAAAGCACAAGAACGAGCACGGCAGTCAGAAATAGCTTGGGACAAGATGAGTGTCCTTCTACTAGTTGTTAGGGACCGTCAGGGCAATTTACATGAGACGAGGCTTTGTCAGGACGGGCCCGACAACTCGTCAAGCACATTTACATCTTCAGATATCTTCAGCGTGACAAGCCCCTCAGCGGTCAAAGGCGTACACTCGCGATACTGGAAATCGTAATGAGAATGCCGCAGTTGTACCTGAACGCCAGGGGAAAGCAAGAGAACAGAAAACCTGCACGGATCTATGTGTGGAACCTGACGTAGTTGCGTTAAAACCCCAAGGAGATCGCGAGCATCGAATCTCCCGGTGGTTGTAGTCGCAAATCTACATTCCAATTCCATTACCACGATCTCGCGCGCAACCGACGAGGGAAAGAGCACAAGAAACAAAGAGATCCTACCTTGAGGTATACAAAGACAATTCTGAATGCAAGTGACATTGTGCAGTCAACAGCCTACTTATCACTCGTACGATTTCTCATCGATGGAGCAAACAAGGACCGTTCCTGAGACTGGGACCTTGAAGAGAAGTGTAACGACATGCATCGCAGACTAGAAGATGATTAGAGAGGTGGCTGTGGATACACAGGAAGGACTTTAATTGTACCTTAGTTCCGCCACAAATGAGTGAACAACGCAATCGACCCCGTTTCTCAAGATCCCACGCATGATATCAGCTGGGTAATGACTGAAGAGTCATACCTCATAGCGCTGTTCGTACATAGGGATTCGAAGACTTTGGTAAAGCGATGAGCACAAGTTCACCAGGACGTCCTTGTCAATAGAGCTTTCACTTCGATCGGCGCGAGGAGAACAGGACAGAGGCTCATCCGTGGACCGTCTGATTAGGTCTTGAGATGCAGGCAGGAGGAAAGCTTCGTGCGTCCGAACCAAATCTCGATCAGCAGGGTCTTCCAGGTCGCAGAAGATGTTCGGAAACAGTGAGGATGAGAAAGAGGCGTGATTGCACCGCCACATCGAAAACACGTTCTCTTCCTCCGGTGACCGTCACAGGTATATTCAAGAGTTATTAGTGCACTGCAAGACTTTTCAATTTCTTCCTTCCTGAAAACCTCGTATCGCACTGGATTACCCTCGAACTCGGAGACTAGCCCGACCAACTCGTTCATGACTTGTCCATCTATTTTCCAAATTCGCTCCAAGTCAACCGAGGTCGAGGTAGACGATTTGGAAAACCCCGGGATCCGAATACCCCACAGTCTGCCTGATCTACTCGTTTTATGCTGGGTCCTTAAGGGTCGAACGCGACAAATGCCTCTATTATTGCGTGCAGATTCTTCTCACGTTGCATTCAAACAGCAGGTGCAAGGCTATGCACTGTATGACCTCTACTATCGCGCTTTCACCTGTTCTTCCGAAACCTTTTTCACACCATGTCCTTGTCAGTTGGCGATATCATCACTCTCGTCAAGGTAGTTGGCGAGATCATCGACATCGTCAACGAGATCCGTGGCTCTTCCAAGAAGTATTCACAGCTTGTTGGAGACTTGCACGCCTTGTCCTCCACCCTCGATAAAATCAAGGAACTCTGGAACAAGGAATTACTGATTGCCAATGAAACTTCCCTTCTTATCGCGATCAAACATTCTGTCGCAAGATGTTCCATATTTATTGGCAAAATTATAGAGACGATCAATGAACATAGTGATGATTTGGCAAGCGGCTCCAAATTTCGCAAGGTGTCGTGGAGGATTCGTTGGGCCTTCTTGATGGAGAAGAAACTACTCAAATTGCATACTCGGCTTACGAGCGAAAGATCCACACTTGACATTTATCTCTCGCTGTGGAATCAGTGCGTTCAGCGTTCATGTAAAATTACCTCGGAAATCTCATGCTAATTCCTCATCAGCGTCGGTCTCAAGCAAGTGGAACAGGTCATGGCCGTCCATGCTGTTACACTGAGAGGGATTTCTCACATGCTGAGACAACTCCTTCCTGCGCTAGGAGTACCCTGGGACGATACTGCGTTCGTATGGCTCATTGATGTAACGGGAAAGACCACCATCTTCCCTCTCCAGCTCTGCGTGAGACGTGAGGTGTGTATCCGTTGCTGCTTGATCTTTATAACGTTCACCTAGTACACGCATCGGGTCACAAACAGATATTCCACAAGGTCTTGGAGCATTATTCCAGGACGAGACCAGGGCATCGTTACATCGAAAGCGGTGATTATGTTTTGACTTCCCAGGAGAATCATCAAGCGGATTACTTGATTGATACAGACTGGGAGGTTAGAGCAGGTATGGTCATCGGGGTCAAAGTTGTCCTACGCGTATTCGAAACTGTCAAGAGCTGTCCCAGCTGTCGTGGAAAAGTTCTTCGAGCAGGTTTCAACGACAAATCAAGATGGTGAGTCTCTTCAATCGGAAGCAACTCCGTGGTCAGTAATGATGCTGGGCTTGAAAGCGCGTTCTGCGACGCATCACTCCAGACTTCTCTAAACGGACAGGAGGCTCAGATCTCGGAGAATAACCAAACAGAGGGACTAAGCCAGATCAAATCACCATTGTTAGGTGGTGATGACGACACTTCTTACATTCGGAGGTTCCATATTCTTTTGATAAAATGCATAGAGCGTACGCTCCCTCGTAAGTAGTGTGTAGAATTTTGGACTCTCTCCCAGATTTGAATGCTGATACTTGATTATGTTGATCACGCCTCAGGCATTGCGCTGGTGCATCACGCTTCTGCACAGTGCGTCACATACACTTCCTTTATCACGGGTCCTCAGAACGACCGACTATGGATTTCTAAAGTCTACAGTGAGTCAAGCCCGCATCAGGCACTTGCATATTCATCTCACGCATCTATACAGTCAATGGAACACAACATGGAAGAGGTCAAGGTATAACCAGGCGTGATGCCATGTACAGCGCTGCTTGCCAGGCTCTCACTACATTGCAAATTTAATTGCGATTCCAGTTCTATGTATACATTGTCACCCTCCGCGCTTATCTGTCAACTGACAGGCAACAATTGCGTAACAGTGCTTGAGCATCGAGAATTCCAACTCTTTCTCGAGTGCCTTTGTCACTGAAAATATAATCCCATCCAGAAAGCTCGAAAAATGGGCGATCCTTATATTGTGTTTTGAGCCCTGTCTCGAGCTCGAGCGTACAGGAGCGCACAGGAGCGAACAAGGATATGCCACGCTGCTTCGCATTACGGTCCGCTTCAAAGTCGCCTTTCCCTCCCACTTGGCGCAATTCTGGACTCCAAAGCATTGAAGCTTATCCAATCTCCATCGTTCTCGGTCTCCAAACTTTCGTTGTCTGAGTGTGAGCTCTCACCTCTTCGTTCCTTGAGAGGGACGAGCTACCGAAAATCTTTGCTGAACGGGACTTCTCAAGTCGCTGTAAGTGCGATGACCCTCCTCTCCCCTCTCTCCCCCCCTTTTTCTCCATGTTCTCCGTTTTCCTACCTCCCTGCAACCTCCGTTCTCGGACGTTCTCAATATATCG
Source organism: Sarcomyxa edulis (assembly GCA_009761415.1). Taxonomy (NCBI): domain Eukaryota; kingdom Fungi; phylum Basidiomycota; class Agaricomycetes; order Agaricales; family Mycenaceae; genus Sarcomyxa; species Sarcomyxa edulis. The sequence goes on along the minus strand of QUOL01000015.1, from coordinate 693,155 downwards.
GTAGAACATAATGCCATGTTCCCTACGTTCTGTATTGTAATATCCTATCTCGATTGTTCCGTTGGAGAAGACTCTGGCACAGATCGAAAGTTGCTACTGATAGTATTGATATAAATGATCATACCTCCCTTGACCTCCCAAGCTTCAGGATCCATCAAGATACTTTCGTGCTCCCCTTGCGTCGTCAAATTATAATCGCCACGCTCGATGCAGCGTTGTTCATGACTACTCTGAAAGTAGAGCTTCAAAATGTCCTCGAATGTCTAAATCGAAGAAAGTCGCTCACGTTGAGTAGAAGCAAAAATCAAACGTAGATGGACACATACCGTCCACTCAGTGCAAAGTTCTATCGGAAAGGCTGTCTTCTTCCCCGCTAAATCAACTAACCAGATCAATTCCGTCTCATCCAAAGGCCCCAGCGTAGGTGGCAACCGGCGAATTCCGCGATCAACGTTGTCGATTCCAACGGTCTGGTCACTCCCAGCCTGTGTTAGACGAGAGATATTCGCACTATGTAACAAAGAAGGAACATGAGAGAGTCTGTCATATGTAGTTAACGTTCGTGGACATACCTAGCCGTTGACAAGAGATTAGTCTCTATCAGGGATCTTTCTTTCCCAAGGTGGGTCCTGAATTCGTTTATCTTCGTTTTCATGAAGAGAGTCCAGTGGATTTTCCACCACCAGCTTCCAAGGCTATTTCCCGAACGACTGGCTTCCAACCTGTGACTATACTTTTCGACCCCCACAGTGGTTTGATCAACCAGGGTACGACATCGAGAAACAGCAGATGCGATCGCCAGATTTGAGGATGTCAGAGCAAAGTTCTCTTGGATAATACTGAGGGAGAACGACAATGTGTGCAATTCGTCGATAAGTTCCGAATATTCTTTGGTAGATCCGCGACTGTCGTTTAAGGCTACGGCGAGCTTACGAACTATGCGAACTAGATCGATAATATCACCGACAGATAGAAACATGATGAAGAGATCAGAGGAGGAAGTGCGAGTAGAGAGCTCTGTAACGAGCCTTCGAACTGCCTTGCCAAAATAGCACCTGTCTACAGCAATGAGGCGGTGTTAGTGAGTTCTGATGAGGTTCTTATGACGGCAAATGAGAGCAAGTCAGCCTCTCTAAGGTATCGAAAGGAAGTGAGGCAGTGTTCACACATTCGATAAGGTTCAATGTTGACCGACAACTCTTCGGGAAAAAGGCACTTACCGAGTCAGACCACGAATGTAGCCTGGAAGATAGCCTGGAGCGAAAGAGGGCAAGATGACCTGCGAATACGTTATAAAAACGCAAACGACAGCACCGAGAAGTGGCGATATGCATTCCAGAAGCATACAAGCGTAGACCTTGATTGCACAGATGGAACGAGACAGGGCATAGTCTACATGCACTTTGTAGTTCAAATGGGACTGAACTATCCTAACACAGTGGTTACAATCATCGCGGTGCATCATGTACGTCGCGATAGCATGGGGCCTGACGAGACGTCTTCATAAGGAAGAATCTGCACGATACAGTTCCTACTACACAAGAGTCATAGTACCAATGATGAGACGGATACTGGTAGATTGCTGCTTTTCCTCTCCTTCATCGCGGTCGCTCTTCCAGAGGCGAGAACGTATCAATAGAGAGAAAACACCCTCGCGATAGAGGAAATCGAACTCAACAAGACATGAGCGGGATAGAAAAGAAGAACACACATCAGGGAAACGCTTGCAAAGATCTACGTGTGGAACCTGGAGTAGTTGCATTAAAAACCAAAGGAGATAGCGAGCATCGCGTCTCCCGGTGGTTGTAGTTGCAAATCTACATTCTGATTCCAGCAGCACGATCTTGTGCACAATTGATAGGGTAGTATTATCGAGTAGTCTGCGTCATAATAGCCCTTTCGGGGGTCGAAGACGGCTGCCAGCCAAGAGGAAAAAGAAAAAAATCCTCGCGGCAGAAAAATCGAAGCAAAGGTTCCGCTGAACATCAACGCGATAGAAAGAGAGAACGAGGAACCCTCAGGAAAATACCTGCACGGATCTACGTGTGGAACCTGAAGTAGTTGCATTAAAAACCAAAGGAGATGACGAGCATCGAATCCCCCGATGGTTGTAGTCGCAGAGCTACATTCTGATTCCAGCACTGCGATCTTGTGCACAACCGGGGGAACAAAGAGAAAAGGCATAGCACACGGTGTTGGTTAGGCACGATGTTCTTCGATGACAATCGATATCGAGTGACTGCACTGAACTCGGAAATACACACCACCGCACTGTGCAATCAACAGCGACCGTATGTCAACCTACTATTATTCGTAAGATCTTCTGATCGACAGCATGTATAAGGATAGTCCTTGAACGTAAGTCAAGGAGAAGTAAACCGACCTGCGTCACGAGTTGGAAATGGTCAGAAAATTGACTAGGAATTCACGGTCAGAGCGAAGCTCTCCGAGACTTTACCTGGATCTTGCACATCGAGCGCTAAGAATCCCTGCATTGCAAGAGCCAATGCATGATGGGTACATCCAGGAGATCTTCAAATCAGTGCGATATTCGTGTCGAGAGGTATCGCAAGACATCTTGATCCAGATCTGCAAGATGATTCGATGTTATCGACGCCCGAGACAACAACGACTAGTCAAGGTGTTTCAAACGTCGGACGTCGGAAAACAGGGTCTTCCTAGTCGCTAGAAGATGGCAGACATGTCGATGAACATCGATGAACATCGACGATAAGGAAAAGCAGTGATTGCACCGCCACATCAAAACATATTCTCCTTCTGAGTTCTGACCTCCGCGCAACCTCCGCAGAACAGTGACAGACCGATCTCGATCCAAGCATTTCACTTTCTTCCCCAAAGTCTTCGAACAGACGCTGTGAGATACCATTTGGGAACTAGCTATGGTGGCAAAGTCGTCCACAATCAAAATGATTTTTCGATTTCGCTCGAAAATTCGCGAGGCTGATGCCGAAGAGTACGCGTCTTGATTTTCATCTACTAATTGTTTCTCACTCCTCAGCCAAACCTCATGACTGCCTTCTCGTTGACTTGGTCATAGTTTCTGCCAGGCAACTTTGTGTCCCAACTGTCGAAATCCTTCCGACTCTTTGACTTTCGCTTCTCATGATGACTGTTTTCACCTTTATTGTAGCTCTGTCTAGCCGCTTCTGCACTCCAGAGTCGACCTGATGCGTAACTCTGGGATTTCTCGCGTCGTATTCATATGTGGTCTACTCATATCTATTGCATTCACTCTCGGCTCAATCCATCTACTTCTCATCCGCCTTCCCTCAGCTTTCGTTAAGGGGTATTCCAAATCGCCGTCTGTTTTCCTCCTGACTGTATCTCTCGTTCTGAAGATGAGTGCTACAGGGAGATCATACTCGATGTCAACCTTCATAGATTCACGCGATCGCCCTGCATCCACTTCCGACACAGCGCGCCATAGAGGATGCGTGTGTCGAGCTATCTATGCGTTATTCCAAACGAGAACCCCGCGTATCTTCCTAAATACCAGCAGCGTTGTCAGCATTTGGCTGCGTTCCGCGGAGAGCGAGGCGATGTGACGTTGCCAAGAGTTGTTTCTTCTGTCTAGACGCTCCTTCATTTTGCGGGTCCACTCCGTCGTCCATCGCTATAACAGCCCAGAGTGCATCCGCTAAAAAGTACGGGCATTTTCATAATTACTGGTCCCCCCTATCCAGGTCGATACTCTGCGCGGCTGGACCCGTACGGCGAGCTGAACCGTGGGGCTACCGAGAAATCCGAGAATTCAGATGACCAGACACTTACTGCAGTCTTTGATGATCCGGTATGTATATTGTTGTTCAGATCTCAAGGCATCCCTCTATCGTCGTCAAGATATATCGCGCCACCCGGTTGTTCTTTATTTGTACGTATGGGACCATTTCCGGCGGAGTCGAAACTAGTGATGGATGCCGTTGGATGCCGATAGGCACAGACCTTCAGACCGAGTCTGGATCGCCAATATGTACCTGGTCTGTACCTTATTTATATCATCGATCACCTCTCCGATCTAAATCAGTCTAAATCGCCGTCCAAAATGTCATCGGCAGCCAAGGAATTTAGCTGACCCCACCTTCAATTCACTCCTGTAATTGGCCGGCACCCCAAGGGGTTCCTCCGTGCCGATCATCCAGCCCCCAACCAATGTGTGGCATCCAATAAATAGGACAGTTCTCATGAGGTCTTTCGCATCCAACTCTTACCATGAATTTCAAGAATCGTTTCAATCCCAACTATCATACCGGTGGTCAAACCGGTCAAAATGGCCTCCCAAATCCCCCTCCATCTCCACAAATTGCGCGACAACTCCCGCCACGAGCTGACCCCCTAGAATACGAGGTATCTTCTTGGTACGGGCCTGAAAGAGTCGAGCGTATCCTATTGAACACCTGCGTACAAAGAGTACGTCCTATTCTGTTCTGCTCGCGGTCGCTTATGTCCAACTCTACTTTCCATAGGGGAAAGCTTCCATATTACGGTCCTTTTACATGGGTGTATTGGCTGTGAGTACTTGACTCAACTTCATAGTCTCGTTCCGGACTCAATATCTCGTTATGTACAGGGTTTCTGGGTTGCAGTCGGGTGAGCACTACGTCTCCCAGTTCGCGGTCAATCATTAGCTTACTTGCGATCTCAGGGGCATTGTCGGAAACTGTATGTCTGGTGGTGTTGCGGTCGCGACGAGAACGGCATACCCTCTGCTACCACACGTTTGTGGCCGTCCCAATTTCGAAATTGCCTCTTTACTGATCTTTTTGTTATAGATCGGAACAGCCCTTACTTTCCCGTTGGCTCTACATTGGATTCTACTATGGGGTGGTGAACTGTGAGTATCGCGCATACTTCCTTGAGTGTGGTGCCACAAAACTAATCCCTACGGTCTCAGATACACCGGAAACTGTCTGGTACGTCATCAAAAATGGCCTGATTCAGACCCTCCGACTCAATCGCTATTTCTCTCTATCCCAGGTTCTCGCTATCGGCATTTGCAACCACAAAGTCACGCCCTGGATGGTGGTGAAAGGTCTCGGCGTTGTATGTCTCTACATCGTAACATTATTCCTCTGCATTTAGTCATCGCCGCTCACAGGTTTACCTCGGCAACATGGCTGGCAATCTATTGACCATGGAGCTCATGGCTTACCAGGTTAGTTTTGTGCCGCAGCTCTACCACGCCGAATATTCTCACTCCGCTCCCGTTCATCTGTGTAGACACACTACTTCGCCGCCGAACCATACCTTTCTTATGTCAAATCCGTCGCTATGACGAAAGCATCCAGTCAAGGCTGGAATTTTGGGGTTTTGTTTCTACGAGGTAAATGTTTATTCCATAAATTTCACCAGAGTTACGCTAACGTCCAGTCTTACCACTTTTAGCTATCGGGGCCAACGTTCTCGGTACGTTCTATCACCCTATCGAACAAGTCTTCGGCCACTAACTCGGGCTTCTTTTTCTCAGTCTGCATGTCCGTCTGGCTTGGTGTCGGTGCAAGAGATGGAGCTGGAAAGTTTTTCCACACCTGGGTCCCAGCCGTCTGTTTCGTTCTCGCCGGTTTCGAGCATTCCATTGCCAACCAGGTAAGCCTTTCCGTTACAAATGTACCCGATACTTGTGCCGAATTAATAACATCGCACCACTAGTTCTTCGTCCCATGCGGCATGAGATACGGCGCAGATACCACCGTTGGTTGGTTCCTGTACAATCAAGCTGTAAGCGTTATTCATACGCTGTCTCACTCCATTCTCACGGACAAATTGTCTTCTACACCAGGCTGTCGCTCTCGGTAACATGGTCGGAGGATCTCTCATCGTTGGGGTCGGAGGTTTCGCCGTTGTTCACTGGTCAGTTCTCTTTTCTTTATGTATTTGGTCACTTCCGTCTCACTGACTATGCCTCTATGTGTTCAAGGGGAAATGACTTCTTGCACCCCAAGCAACCCGAGGACCTTCTCATCTCGGTCCCTCACCCCGAAAAGGAGGATCACGATTACGGGATGGACACCCCGGGAATTCTCCCCTCATAAGGTTTAGTCAACCCTGTCCCGGCTCAAGCTTTCCGAATTGTCCCTTGGACATTTCACAATTGTACTTCTAATCAAAAGTCTAGATTTAGTACTACGCCTCATGAGCGTTCTTGTTATTTCCTCTAATTGTCCATGTCTATAGCTCTATACGACTGTGTATCTGATTCACATTGACTAGAATGAACGGAGAGTGTGGTCAGAAGATATCTGTGCTACCTCGAAGGTTTGAACTGCTTGGTAAGAGCTGGTCGGCTGGTCGAGACGGTGGTGCGTTTATGTCGTCGAGCTCAACACCACTGATTTCTATATATAGACCAACGATGATCCAGCCAATCCGACCACAACAACCACCAAAATTGATATCCAACCCCGCGGCTATTCAATTTCAAAGAACCCTTACTGCTGCCCAACGTTGACGCGGACGCGTTGACGGCCATCCTCCAGAGATTTTCGGCGTCTCCGAACCCTGACAGCATGAAAAACGCGTCCCTCAACTTTTGCGCACAATTATTTATTGTTCTGAACGACTAGGCAATGGTAACCAATTCATTTTCAAGAACAAGACGATCGTGTAAATAATTGGCCGTCAGAAGTCCTCGAGGATGTTAATACAACAACTTGGGGACCAGTGGAGTTAGCGATCTCCTTTGGATTAGGGCACAATAACATACTTCAGAGGACGCGTTGTTCGCATGAATACAATCGTAATCCGTATCGCCGTATTTAAGACGAGGAGGAACCTGAACGGTTCCATAGCTCAGTCTTCAATATCTCACTACAAATTCTCTTCGTATGCCTAGTTCGACCAAGTCACAATTCAGTGCCATCGATGTCAAACCAACCGACGACGACGAGAACCTCATGCGAGACGCCGATGTGGAGTATCGGGACTGGGATACGTATAGATGGACATGGGAGTGGACTTGTGATGACGAGTTCCTCGACGACGGTGAGTTTATAGTTTAAACCGGTCTGATACAACGGTCAATACATCCAGTGCGGCTTTGCTCAGTCGATGACGAGATGCTGGACGACTTGAACGAAGAAGAATTAGACAAGGAGATAGAGGAGTTGCAGAGGCTCGTAAAGGGTTTGGAGATCGAGTGTCAATTGTACGAAAAGCAGTGCGTGGACGCAATCCTTCGCGCTGGGGGGCAAGATGCGGGTCAGGAACTCCTGGTTGCGTTGGAAAAGATGGAGGCTACTTTCGACACAGACACATGTGAGTGTTAGATCTACATGAAGACGTTCTTTCAGACAAACGTCGGGATGGGACAATGGATTTAGCGGATTCACGGTATCGAACTGACCGAGTTTGTTTCCCCCTGCACATACAGACTCGGACGCTGTGGCGTGGACGGAGACTATATTTGCACCCATCCTAGCAACACGAGTTCAAGATGTTACTATTGGAGAAGAGGTGGATCCAGTCACCTCAAACGAGGAGATATCCTGAATTTCCCTTCGAGAGCGAATTCTGGACAATGTCAATTTTATATCCACTGTATTTATTCGACCGATCACGATGACGACGGAAGATCTAGTCTCGAGAACACCAGACCTAAGAGAAGGGACCTTCAGCGCTACATCAGATAGATGAGAGAAGCAATGCTGTAGCGTCAGATTGACTGTCATCAATTCTAGAGACGATATGACACGAGTGGATGAATGATTCCGAGCAACAGGCGCCTATTTACTGTGTTACTGGTAATATTACAGCCATGAGGGGGATTTGAAGGGGGGACCCACTCACCAGATCGTTCTATCAGAAACTTGCGGTGTAAGCGCTAAGTGTCGATGATTGTGTCCCATACTTGACAAGCAAAATTGAGAAAATTTAGGATAGATATAAGCGCTGACGCCCTGGTGAAAGACGGAAAGATCACGAAGCGAGGAACAGCTTTGACTCGTTGACGAAACGTGGGCTTGGAAAATACATCACAGACACCCCAAGAGCAACAAGAGTCCTTTCTGTCGGAAACTCGTGGCAACGAACACACGCCCAAGCCTTCAGACAACGCTGGATTAGGGAGGCAGCGACATGAAAAGAGATACTCTGTGATCGGTTGGCGTATCCTGGAACAGATGAGCATCCAAAGGAGTATGATCGTCCGATAGAGTGAGGATGGGCGATAAGACCGGATGGTAGTGGGCTTCAAGCGTCAAAGTAGCAAGCACAAGAATGCTTGACCTTCTCATCCGGAGAGAGAATCTGGAATAAAATATTTGGAAGGTCGCGAGCATAAGCTGCCTACATCGGGAAGGGCGAGAATGGAAAAGTGAGTTTTACGAACCAAGAAAAATGGTGCGTGAGGATCACTTCGGAGGTGCGCCCAGAACAAAAAGAGAAGGACCAGGATCAGAAACTTCGTAAGCACTCTTTGACTGATAAATGGAAAATATGCATGTACACCAGCTGGCGAATTCGAAGACGCTCTGGACGAACATAGATGAGGGCAAGATGCCGGGGCGATCATCGATCATCATGCAATGTAGTGGGCCCATCGACATTGGCGAGCATCAACTATTGAGTAGTGCTACTAGCCTGCTAGTGATTGCGCTCGAGCTTGACTCGAGCTCGTCGAGAGTAACGACAAGTAAAAGAAGAAGAAAATGATCAAAAACTTCGAGAGGAAGATCCGAGTCGAGACTTGCGACCAAGGGGGAGTTCCAAGAGACCCTAGTCCATGGACCTCACATGACCTCACCGTGACTCGGACTTGCCTCACTTTGCCTCACCCTAGCTTTTGCCTCTTGTCCTCGTCGCCAGTGCCAGATTCTACGAGTGCACACTCTCGAATACTTACTACATACCACATAGTTCTAGGCGCTGTGCCCTCAAAACCAACGCCTCTTACTATGTCTGCGCTTTCTCTCTCAGATGATCATGGGCAGGAACAATTGGTACGTTCTGTAATTGCTGGCAATTCATTAAACTTCTCATGGACAGATGTTGTAGGCGTTGAACTCCATTGCGAGTCTAGTGATCGATGGGATCACTGGAAAGAGAAAGTCGAAGAGCCCGCTTATCTCTCTTTCTCGTGTCCAACCGCCTCTATTGGATTACACGCCTTTTTGGCCGAAACATACAAAAAGGTATACTCCGCTCACAGTAGCTGATTCTTGGATCAAGGGAGGGCCCCCTCCTCGTCTACCGTCATCTCTTTCTGCTCTTGGGAACGTTCATCTTTCGTTAACAGTCAGTTCATTGCTTGGAGCTGCATACGACCGTTCCACACAAGTCTTCTCGACCACAGTTGTTGAAGACCCTGAGAATCCAGGTCTCGCCTCTCGCCTTCCTCTATTAGCTATCAAAGTTGCCCCATCAAATCGTATAGCCATTCTTCTTCGTGAAGCTTCACTCTACGAGGAGATGGAGTCTATCCAAGGGATTGCGATACCAAGATGCTACGGTATCTTCGCCGGACGATTACCGGATGGCTTCTCCCTGCCTAAGGCCAAAGACCGTCCCCTCACCGATAGTGATAGCGACAGCGACAGCGACGAGAGCAGTCACACGGACATGTCAGGCAGCATCAATGCAATCGATAGTGACAGTGACAGCGATGACGATCATCCTTTAAGAGGTTATCCGGAAGTCAGGGAATATGTTTCTCTATCCAACTACGAGTCCAACGAGGTATACGTGTTACTCATGGAAGAGATGGGCAAAAAGGTTTTTCCTAGTGAGACAACTATCCCTACGGATATTTTGATGTGAGTCATCCGCTCACTCCTCCGTCGTGGTTGCCTGACTCGTATTGCAAACTCCTGAAGTCAGGATCTTAGAGAGGTCACCGAGGATCTGGCTTTTCTGTACATCGAACATTGCGACTGGGAGTATACAAACGTTCGAGAACCCGGTGCACCCGAATGGCGCAGATTCTGTTCCCGTCATAAGTGCATGCACCGAACACGTCTCTTCGATTTCAGCCACGCACATAAAAGGGACTTGAAACCAGAGAGAATCATAGATACCTCAGTTGAAAACTGGAGGCCGTGAATCGAAAATAGTCTTGGTGTGTGGCATTCTAGGTCAATGAGGATTGGGAGAGTTCCGGACATGTCCACTATACCCAGTATAGTCGAGAGTTTGTCCACAAGAGACGCGCTTACATCTCGAAAGGACACACAAGTTAGACTTTGTACGCGGCCAGTTTCTCAAGAGCGAGCATATAAACTTATAGTGTCGTCAACGGATGTATTATTCAGGTAGAGGGCGCCCTTCAACAAGAACGTCGCAATCAGTAACGATAGAGTACAAACTCCATCCTTCAATGCTCTAGATATGGTCATACGTATGCGAAGCAATGCGTTCAGTATCGTAGTCCGATTTGAGTACCTCCCATAAAAGTTCTCGCTTGAATGCATGACTGAAATCTAAAAATCGATACGCGTGTCTGCACTGGTGGCGAGGACAGAACGTTCGCCATTCTGAATCTCCAGCCTCTGCGAGATTACTTTCTTTGACGTCTCCTTGCTCGATGCAGAGCCGGCCAATATCTTCTGCGATCCCTGCGAGATCAGCTCTAAAAGTTATTAGATGACTGCAGGCAAGACTGGTTGAAGATCTACTTACAGGTACTGTTCCCGAGTATAACCATACGATTTTCTAGGTGTAGTCTTCGACATGCATCCCAGTTTCTCTAGAACAAGGATATGAATTTCATCGGCATCGAAGTTCGACCGACGAATATATTCTCGAATCGGAGGGCGACCTTCGAAGACATAGTCATCAATCGCGCCCTCCTGTAGAGGCGTGACGTCTATGTGAGATTTGGCAGAACTAGACTCGTTGTAATACGGACCCCGATAGGTAGCTCTGGCATCGATCAAGGAGAATCCATCCGGTAAACGCCCTTTGAAAAGTCCATAACAGCGAGGGATCGCGATCCCCTGGATGCTTTCCAATTCTTCGTATATCGAAGCCTCGCGAACCAGAACAACGGTACGAGCTTGAAGAACGACTTTAACGACTAACGGGGGGATACGAGAACCTAGATGTACGGATTCGCCTGATAATGTTGTCGAAAAGGTCTGAGAGGAAGAACCGAAACCGAGTAGAGTGTCCAAGGAGAGTGATAGGTTCAGGTTCCCGGGCTCGGGAAGTTGCGAGGGGAGCCTATCAGGAGGACGCCCATCAGGGAAGCTATCTTTGTCTACAACTTCTGAACCAAATCTATCTCGTTCCCAGCCGCACACGTATGGAGTGACCTCTACAGGCGGAGGAGTAACGCGATGGAGTTGAATGGAAATCGATTTTGAGTCGCCCTGCTGCGATGGCACGACTAAACCGGTGATGGACGCAGTTGCAAACGCATTCAAGGCCTGGAGGTGAGTGGCATCGATCATCATGCATCGATCATCATTGGTATGACTTACCAGAGGCTCGTCGTTGGCGACAGCTGAGGACAAAGCCATACTAACTATGAGTGCCAGTGCTCAACTTCGTCAGTGAGACTTTTAAGCGATGCATGGTGTGGCACAAGCGCCGCTAAGCGCAGCGGTCTCCAATCTGGTACCAACACGTCTGTTCGATTTGACCACGGCGTTGAGATCATCGCGTCAATGGCATATCCAACTCACTTCTCGCCAGAACCACAAATAAATCGATTTTTTAATCTCTGGAGTATATGATGTCGGACCACTCTGTATACTGTACACCCATTCATAGCAACGTGACAGGTCTAGTCTCATATCGTTGGCCGAATACCCTCCTGAGAATATTGTTCTCAAGATCTGGCTCGGCGAAATGCATTATCCTCTCTGGTCTCAAGTCCCTCTTGTGCGAGTGGCTAAAGTCAAAAAGATGCACACAATGGCGACGGTGATGAGCAGGACAGAAAATGGACCACTCGGGAGAGGCGACTTGGATGTTTCTCCATTCGAGGTCCCAATGCTCAATATGCAAGCTGGCAAGGTCCTCAGTAACATCATATATGTCCTTTCTATACCGCGTGTCAGACGATGGTCATAACGAGCATGCGATATCAAGACTCGCCTGAGATCCTCTTCAGTCACGGTCGGCCACAAAGTGAGAGGAAACCTGACTTTGCCACTCAATTGCTCCAAAAGTAAAACATATACTTCGTTGCGCGCAAAAGTGGACCCACGAAGGTACGCTCTTTCGGGGGGATACTGTCTGAGGGGGGGATTACCGTATTGCCCCGGCACGTTGTCGGTTATTTTATCCTTGTCTCCGTCCAATTTACTGTGGTCGTCACTGTCATCGTCACTGTCGCTGTACTCGTCATGATAGGCGGGATTCATTTCGAGCTTGCATCGTTTGGGCAACCATCCCGCAAAGATGCCATAACATCTTGGTATCGCGATGCCCTGTATACTTTCCATTTCTTCGTAAAATGACGCCTCACGAACAAGGAATGCGATCTGAGTACCCGTAGCAACTTTGATAACCAAGGATGGGAGAGATTCCCGAGATTTAGGTTTATCGTCGATAGTGGTTGAGTAGACGCGAGAGTTTGTACCGATGGAATCGTGCTCGTCTTCCCAGTCCTGATCATGCTCCCAAAGGAGCGCATCTACAGACAACGATAGGCGAGCATCTCCTGGAGGAGGAAGACGAGATGGCAGCCGCATGGGTGGCCCATCATGTAGACGGTGAAGAGGAGCGTCCGGGTCATGTTGCTCCTTAGCTTTTGAATAGAATGGACTATATTTCAAGGCAGGGAGTGAGACGCGCGATAGAGTCAAGGAAGGACAAGCCCCGTTCGGAATCGTAGGAAGCCCAGATATTATCACATTGGAAATGGCATTCAGCGCCTACAAAAGTGAGAATCAACGACGCAATATTTCCATATGATAAGTACTGGTATCGATATCATAACGCACCAAGTATTCAGGATCGTTGAGTGACAGCGCAGATAGAGAAGACTCAGTTGTCGGCGACATAATGTGCTCCCGTTGAACTGCAGACTCTGGGAAAGGGCTGAACTGCTTAGTCAGGTGACTCAAGTGTCCCTCCTCCTCGTTTCCGAGTCAACCAAGGTTTCAACAGACCTTGCAACAGATTCTACATCAGACTCATATTATCTGATGCGTCTGAATCGAACTCCGGTGGGTTCAGACTTTCACAGAACGTATATTTTGTCTGATGAGGGCGCCGATAGGTACGAAGAATTATCATATTCCGGTCGTCGAGCAGACTGAAAGGAGTAGAAGAGCGAGAACAGAGCGAGAAGAAAATCTTGGAAGGAAAGAGAAAGAATGGTTAGCGTCCGAGTCGGCTTGGGTGTTGGGATGAGGAGGAGGAGGAGGAGGAGGAGGAGTGAAACCGGCAACTCGCGTCGCCTGAACTCGCCCTCCTGGACCCCCAAATGGACCAACCGTACTTCGAGATCGTCAAAGTGAATCCCATTCACCAGTTTCATCGTTCTTCTTTCTCAATCTAGGCAGATAAAATTCATCATATCTGGTGCGAATCCTTTTTTCTACACGTATCAGTAACGTCCCCGAGGACTTAGAAGTCGTCGCAAACGCGTCTTCTTGCTCTGCACTGCAGAACGACGCGACCTTGGAGCTCTATGTCTGTTTCAAGCGGTCATACAAGGCACTCGTTCTATCGTTTCGGTACGTAGCTGTCTCTTCAGCTCTGAGAAGACTGATCCTGATTCTTTGCTGTCAGGTGGCGATTCGAGCCATCCATCTTAGGACAGCGAATAACGCAAGACGGTTCCATCAAATGGTTCGATATCGAGCTAGCCAAGTGGGTCGAAGGCTTGAGGGACACGGCGTTCGCTGTTGAGGCACCCATCTGCTTCCCGAAAACCTAACGATAGCAACATGTACTGGTTCTTTTTTTGTGTAATGGTACGAAATGTGGAGTCATACGAACATGAGAGCGATACCACAGAAAAATTCAAAAGTCGGCAAACGAGAAAATAGCAAGCAGCACCAGAAGAAAGAAAGCGAAGGAGCCTATGTACAAATCACAGCAACAAGGAAGTAGAACGAAGACGAAGACGAACAATCCCAGTCTCAGAAAAATGTGTGCATGTGCGTGTGTCCGAGTATACCTAGGTTGGGTGAACCATCAACCAACTTCACCTTTGATCTTCGCAGGCTCAACCTTGACATCGTCTTTCCTCCCTCCGCCTCCACCCGCACTGCCACTTCCACCACTCCCATTGACGCTGGGTGAACCGCCAGCACCACCACCGCCTTCATCTCCATCCCCCGATCCCTCAGCAGTCCCAGTGGAGCTGACTCTCGATCGCTTGCTACTCGGCGCATTCGTATCGCGATTCTTCATCCGGGGTGAGGTGACGTTACTCCCACCGCCCCTACCGCCTCCGGTGAACATGTCAGGGAGGGGTCTTTCGCGTTCCCAGGACATCGGTTCCCTGCCTGAAGAGGAGGCGGTCGTAGCGGAGGAAGGCGGGGGCGGGGCACCAGAGAGAAAGTCAAGCCAGTTGCTTTCTGCACCCCCTGGAGCGGAACCTGCGCTTCCCGGTGGTGCTTGAACTGTTACGAGCATATGAGTCTCGGTTGTCACAATGATAAGTTATGGTACACACCTGCTTGCGGTTGCTGACCTTGAGCGTGAACGGGCCAATCGAGACCAGGGAACGGCTGACTCTGGTTCTGCACCTGCTGACGGTTATGCTCGTCTGCGTCTAGAAAGGCAGCGAACAAATCCGGACCTGCTGGAGGCGGAGCGGGAGGTGGCGGTTGCGCAGAGTTTGACGAATGAGGGTGGTGGTTCGCGGAGGAATGATGGTGCTGCTGCTGTCTTATGAGCTGCTGATACATTCCCTGTCCTTGACCTTGCTGATTATGATCGCCGTACCGGGGAGGGGGAGGGGGAAAGGTGCTTCGACGAGAAGAGGAAGTCGGGTGATTAAAGTCGAATGCACCGGGTATGAAGCTAGGTGGAGGAGGGGGCGTGGAGACGGGGTTGAAAAAGGCGTTGTTGACGTTGTAGTGCGGTTGGTTTTGAGGTGGGGGCCGGAAACCAGACGAATTGGTGGTGGGGGATCCGTGACCGTGGTATCCATATCCTCCACCTCCGCCGCCGCCACCGCCGCCAGCAGAGGTAGGGTCGTCAGAGGAAGAGCGACTGTGGGTGTTGATGTTGATGCTGGGACTGGTACGAGGTTTCTTGTTGGAGCCCGAGTTGGAGTGGTGGGAAGCGCTGCTGCGGAGTCCGCTCATGGAGTGACGGTCGCTAGAGATGGGTAAGGAGGAGGTGGGAGGAAGCTGGGACGGGTGATGGAGAGGCATTGGAGGCGGGGGAATGGTCATGGGGTGGCGCAAGCTGTACTCCATCTGCGAGGGTGTTAAAGATGCTACAAAAGAATGATTTTTTGACTCACATCGACGTTCATGCCCAGATCGTTTCCCATCGACGATTTGCCAAAGTCAGGCTTGAGTTTCCCGTCACCGCGTCTTTTTGCAGCGCGGTTGTGCATGTCCTGGTGGTCGTCTTCGTCTACGTCGTCGTCGTCTGCTTCACCGATATCCTCGAGCTTTGGGTTTCCTGAAAAGTCCAGTCGGCTAGTTTTAAAATTTACAGGGTTTCCCCTCCCGAGGGTTCTCTAAGTGATATGGACCGGCAAAGCGTGACGTGTCTACGCGTGAGGACGTGACTACGCGCGAGGACGTGGCTACGCGCGAGGACGTGGCTACGCGCGAGGACGTGGCTACGGCGAGAACGTGGGATCAGGTGGTGGAATGACAGCCTGGACTTACGCTGCGTCGTTTTAGCTGGAAATTAGCCGACGTGGACATGCGTATATGCAGGTGATATAGCGATTCACCGGAAGCCTGCATGTAAAATTAGTCGAGATACTCGTTGGATCGCTGTAATAGACTCACTGATTTGCAGACGACGAGAAACGATTTGATTCGTCACTCAGCTCTTGGAGTAGGTGTAGACGTGATTGCCGTAAGCCTATATATCGAATTAGAATGTGGGGAAACTGTTGAGATGGTTGTAATAGACTCACTCGTTGGCAGACGACGAGTGACGGCTTGATTCGTCGCTCGACTCGTGGAAGTTCCTCCTACTAGCACGAGATCGCTCGCCGCAAGGCCTAGATCTTGCATTTTCGACGTCGAAGATTAGCGCGTAAACAGGCGAAGGGTGTGTTCCCCGGAAGCCTAGATATCGAATTAGAATGTTAAAGGGATGTGTGGATGGCTGTGATAGACTTACTCTTTGGTAAACGACGAGCAAGGACTTGGTACGTTGCTCGACTCGTAGAAGTTCTCATAGTGAGGGACGAAGGGTGGCCACGAGAATGTCCATGTAAGAGCGATTGCCGGAAGCCTGCATATCGAGTTAGAATGGCAGCAGCTTTAGATAGCCTCGACGGACTTACCAAAGGTCGGGCGCTAGACTCGTCAATACATCTCATAAACACGAAAACGCTCGCCACAAGGTCGCCGTCTTGACGTCGAATGTTGGCGCGTGAGGTAGCCGAAGAGCAAGGTTGAAAGCAGAACAACGATTGCCGGACGCTTGAAGATCAAGTCAGAATGTCGAGTTACTGTGTGGATGGTTGTAATAGACTTACTCTTTGATATGCGACGAGCAACGATTGACTTTGTCGCTCAATGCGTAGAGGTCCTCGTAGTAGAACGAGATCACTCGCAGCAAAGCCGAGATCTCATATACTTGACGTCGAAGATTGGTGCACGAGTTAGGCGGTCAATTTCCCGGAAGCCTGAATATCAAATTAGAATGTCAAGAGGATATGTGGATGGCTGTGATAGACTTGCACTATGACAGACGACGAGCGAGGACTTGGTACGTCGCTGAACGCGTAGAGTATGACGAGATCACTCGCCGCGAGGCCAGGATCTCGCATTCTTGAGTTAGAAGAGGGGTGGCCACGAGAAGGTAGGTGTAGGGGAGACGATCGGATATAGACGCTGACTCTCGTGGGACGACTTCGTGACTTGGTTTCTAGAGCGAAGGTTGTGTTCCCCGGAAGTCTGTAGATCAAATTAGGATGTTGAGAGGATGTGTGGATGGTTGTAAAAGACTTACGCTATGGCAGGTGACGAAGAACGACTTGAGATTTGTTGCTCAACGCGTAAAGTAACACGATATCACTCGCGGATCTCGCATCCTTGACTCTGAGGTAGACGAGGCGCGGCCACAAATATGTAAGTGTAGGAGCGATTTCCGGAAGCCTGAACATCGAGTCAGAATGGCACCACAGTGCTTGGATAGTTTCAGCGAACTTACCAAAGGTTAAGGCGCTAACCTCGTCAATATATCTTGGTACACCGAGAACGCTCGCCGGCTTGACGTCGAAAGTTGGCGCGTGAGGCAGGCGAAGGGCAATGATGGATGTGGAACATCGATTACCGGAAGCCTGTATAACAAATTAGAATGTCGAAAGACTTTTGAGATGGTTGTAAGAGACTTACGCTACGGCGGACGACGAGCGAGGACTTGGTACGTCGCTGAACGCGTAGATCAACACGAGATCGCTCGTGGATTTCGCTCTTTGAGGTAGACGAGGGGTAGCCACAAATATATAGGTGTAAGGGCGATTAGCGGAAGCCTGAATATCAAATTAGTATAACAGAACCGAGGTTTGGAGGATTGTAATAGACGTACTGGAGTTTGGAGGGCTACGCCCTCCTCTCCACCCACAACAGACCGCGGTACACCTCTAAACTCGTAAAGTATATAATAGTACAACGAGATTGCTCGCCGCAAGGCCGAAATCTCAGATTTTTGGTCGTTCTTTTTGTTTCAAAGGTTCTTCGAAGGAGGCCAGGTGAACGGCGATATGTAGAAGACCATATGTCGATTTAGAATGTCAGTAGAGACACACTTTGTACAACGAAGTATAGATCTAGATGGTTCAAGGCATCAGTACGAGGGTATGAAAAGATACAAGGAACGGACATACATACGTGAAAGAAAAGACTATGTAGACTACTTGCCGTGACCTGAGACATGGAGCTTTTGACCGTTGTGTTGGGCACGCGATATAGCCCGAGCAAGAGGCAACGATTGGCGGAAGGCTGTATATCAAGTTAGAATCTGAACGGGTATAATGGAGATTACAATAAACTTACAAGACGACGAGGGCGCTACGCGCCCTCTTACTCCCAAAGAGCCGATACACAAGCTCTAATGGCGTCGAGGGACACGAAAGGTATATCCTAGGATGGGGGCAACGCTCGCCGCAAGGCCGAAATCTCAGATTTCTGGCCGAAGTCTGGGGAACGTGAGTTAGCCGAGGGTGGAGATGTGGATGGAGGTAGAACGAGGATGGTGGGATGTATGGAGAATTAGACCCGAAACATGGCGAGGGCGCTACGCGCCCTCTGTCTCCAAGCTAGACGGTACATAAGCTCTGTTGTTCTCGATAGTTTATCCTACAATTATGGGGCCGCTCGCCGCGGGGCCGAAATCCCAGATTTTGGACCGTGATTTTTGGCGCATGAGTTTAGCCGAGGGAGCATGTGTGGATGGAGATGGAACGAGGATAGTTGCACGGCTATATAGCGTATTAGGATTTCGAAGACAGACATAACAGTTACGAAGGACATACCAGACTTTAAGGGCGCTTCGCGCCCTCGTTCTCCAAATCAAATGGTGAACAAGTTCTTGTATCGTTGATCAAAACGATGTTCTATGCTACGATGGTGAGGCCGCTCGCCGCGGGGCAAAAATCTCGGATTTCAGACCTTGATTTCTGGGGCATGAGTTAGCCGAGGGTGGATATTCGGATGGAGATTCAACGAGGACTGTTGAAAGGCTATACATTGAATTAGTATCTCGAAGAGAGAAATAACAGTTATCAAGGACATACAAGACATCGAGGACGCTTCGCGCCCTCGTTCTCCAAATCAAATGGTGACCAAGTCCTTTCATCGTTGTTCAGAGCGATGTTTTGTTCTAGGATGGTGAGGCCGCTCGCCGCGGGGCTAAAACCTCGAGGGTTTTGACCAGTTATCGAGGTACGTGAGTTAGCCGAGGGTGGAGATGTGGATTGGGGTAGAACGATGATGTACGTGAGGCTATATATTGGATTAGAGGTTTGCGGGGATGTATGGAGGGTTAGGGATGCAAGATGACGAGGGCGCTACGCGCCCTCTGTCTCCAAGCTAGACGATCCACAACCTCTGATGTTCTCGATATTATATCCTACGATGTTGAGGCCGCTCGCCGCGGGGCCGAAATCTCAGATTTTGGACCGTGCTTTTGGGTGCATGAGTTAGCCGAGGGAGATGGAACGAAGATAGTTGCACGGCTATATAGCAACTTAGTATCTCGAAGGGAGGAAATAACAATTATGAAGCACATACCAGACATGAAGGGCGCTTCGCGCCCTCGTCCTCCAGATCGAAGAGTGACCGAGTTCTTACACCGTTGGGCAATATGATATTTTATTCTAGATAGGGAGACCGCTCGCCGCGGGGCCAAAATCCCAGATTTTCGACGACGTTTGTGTGTGCATGGGTTAGCCGA
Organism: Sarcomyxa edulis; assembly: GCA_009761415.1. Classification (NCBI taxonomy): domain Eukaryota; kingdom Fungi; phylum Basidiomycota; class Agaricomycetes; order Agaricales; family Mycenaceae; genus Sarcomyxa; species Sarcomyxa edulis. Next base: position 673,646 of record QUOL01000015.1, on the reverse strand, counting down.
AGGTCGAGCGCTTTGTGATGGCGTAACAGCGATCCGCGGAAGCCTGAATATCGAGTCAGAATGTGAGGAGGAGGAAGGGAAAGTATTAGACACAACTTACGAGGTGCTTCCCCTCTCGCGTTGCAACAAGAACGGTGTTGCAAGATCTAGCTCTGATGCGCGGAAGTGTGGGATTCCAGGGTTCGACAGACACATCGTTCCCTCCTCATTCTGTTGACCTGTAAGCGGGTGGTTCATAAGTTATGACGGAGATAGAAAATCGAAACAAGCACGTACGTATCGACGAGGCGCTTTGCGCCTCTCGTCATCTATCCCAACCCAAAATCTGTGATGTTGCCGACGGACTTCTCATCCTTGTTCAAGACACCGCTCGCGCGCGGGGCAGAACCCTCAGATTTTGAGGCTCCCCTCCAAGTAGACCAGTTAGCCGAACATAGACTGGGCTATGGATGTGAGGGACGTCTGAAGACAGAGTCAGAATTTGGAGAGGGATTCTCCACGGATGGACTAACAAGTATGATTCGTCCTGGAAGTTCCAGCAAGCTCGCCGCAAGGCCCATATCCCAGAATCCTTATGGTGCATCCACCGCGTCCTAATCAGAATCTGATAGAGTGGAGAGGATCGCGTCGACGATGAAGCTGGCGATGGGAGCTGTTCTGAAGAGTATACGCTGTCGTTGGTTCCTAGCGGTGTCGAGGACGCACGAGGACGGGATATGGCGACTGATGGACACTACACGATGCGACATAAGTCTCAGTGGGTTTCAGATATAGAGAGACGTACGGAGATGGTATTTCCCTCCTCCTCCGCCAGTAGGACTACGATCGACGTCTCGTCTACACGTTTCGGACCTTCCTTGAGAGACTGGGAACTGTGTTTAGCTTCTCGGTGAGTTCTCGGCCATAGTGAAATCTATTCAAGCCGACTTACCACAAATCAACTGCCTTTCCAGATCTCTTCTGATACTATGAGAATGACAATGGAAGGTCAGTCTAGGGTATACCGTTTTCGGTTCCAAGAACGACGAACCAAATCGTCGTCGGCCCTCTTTCCACCTTCGATGAACCCTTGAACTTGACTCGGTGACCGATCGCGCCAAAGGATGCGAGAATGTCGTTCGTTATCTTGTACTTGTGGTGCAGGGGACTCGGGATGTAGATGGGATCACGACGAAATCGAGACGAGTGCGAGAGATCGTGAAAGATAAATCTATAAGCGCTGGTTAGCGCCAATGATCGAAGAGTGAAATCCAAAAATAAGCTTACCCTGTTTGCGGCCAGGAGGTCTTGCCAAACAACCGCCCGCGATAATCAGAGCTCGATCACTCCAATCTATATCTCCATCGGCTAGATCACGACATCGTCAGCCTATGTCGAGCTGAGATAAATATGCAACGTACCTGCGATACATCAATATCATGTGGCAGAGATGGAGAGGTGCAGATAGAGGTGCGGGAGGAGGCGAATTGACAAGGAAATAATTGGGCATAATTTGGGCAAGGGGGAAAGGTAGAGCACGGTTGCTGAATGGGTGAGCTTTAATACCTTCACAATTGATCGTCACTGAGATTATTTTGGATCCATCAATCTGGGTCCGCATTAACCTCGAACCGTTACAACTCAGGGTCAGACTCCGCAACCCAAATCCGAGACTTCCTTCGCGTATTGTGCAGACGCCGTGAGCCGTAATCTTATTGCTAATGGTTTAGTCATTCAGGGTCAGCATTTTATCACACCCTCGGGCCTGACTTGTTGTTTTTTGGCTGCCTCAAGCTCTCAAATCTTATTCACACTCTCTGAAGTGAATAAGGCTTATGGTCATTATTCTCAATGCTCATATTCAGTGTGAACTGCTCATTCAACTCAAGGATTCACACAAAAAAAGGGAAGGTCAATCTCACTTCAACTGTAGGATCTATGAGTGATAGATCAGGGGGAGATTGATCGCATAGCCACGCAGCTAAGCGGTCCTTCTTCCCCAGACATATTACTCATAGTAAGGAAATAATTACCTAAAAATCAGAGCCATTCTACCCGAGAGTTTGTGGCCTGACAGAAATATCAGCTGCTAAATGTTGTGGCCCTGTCCCTGCATGATATTCAGGCCAACAACACATTGTCAAGATCTTGATTTGGAGATGATTCAAGATGGAGAACTTACAATTTTATTCTGCTCCCTGATTATCTAGCCAGTAAGTATCCCAAGCATGCAAGCACAGTAGGTACATATTTTCCAGACAGAGACAGGAATATACTAGGATAGTAAACTTGACAGTCCACTGGTCCCATACAAATGTAAGTATGCCGAAATCCCAAAAAATCGACGGCCAATCGCAAGCGATCAGCGGTCCTCGATCTAGAGATTCCGAAACATGTACGTGAGCCACGGTGACCTTCAAGTGACGTACCTTACCTGAGACTACCGTGCACGAGGTGTATCAGGCAGGATTTTGATTTCGGATTTAATTTCTTACACAAAATGTTAAGTCTCCGATCAATTCCGGCTGATATCAATTACATAATAATCATTTTAGCGTCAATATCCGGTGATCTCGGCGACTTTCCGAACCTTCGTGCTCACTGTTCGAGACAGCGAGCACGCGTATCCCCTTGTTCCACTACCATTCTGCCTAGTTTCTTTTGTATAGTGCTTCTATATGTACTTGTAGTGTATTATAAAGAATATATTTTGCTCTGAGAGACTCTCAGAAGGCAGTTAAATGGATATGTATTATTATTATTGACAAGAGAATATAACACTCTACATTGGAGAGGGTAGGGGAAGATCTGAAGAGGTATAGGGGTAGGGAAATATTATCTTTACACGTGGGAGTGACTGGATGAGGTCCTGTACATCAGGGGAAGGGGGGAAGCGGACATATGTCCATTCCTAGGGGCAATATCCCTTCCCACTAATTTCTGGAGACGGAGAGGCGTGTACAAACGTAGGGATATTGTATAAAATCATACATATAGGTATGATGTCGACGGGGAGAGATCCGGAACTAGTGGTTCAGAGTGAATTTGATCTTCTGCTGGAGGAGGAGATGGAGTGGCTCACCAGGGTGTTCCAAGCTATCCATGTATCCAAATCCTCTACAGATTGTCTATAGGGTATTTGTTAGCATGGACAACATCGACTACCACTTACCTTTGGTTCGTCTCACATCTTATCTTATCTTATCCGGTGTGATGAGGACTGCAGCGCTAGGAGTAGATGTGCTAGACTCCTAACTATAGTTCGCCTCTAGGGGGTAAGGTGACGTTTTCTCGGAGGGGATTTTACGTAGCGAGAAATCCTAATGCCCAGTGACTTGTGTTTGGATAATGTGTTCGTAAAACTGTGGCGAGGTGGGTATGAGATGATGAGGTGTAAGGTAAGCTTCGGACTTGTAGGTTCGTTCTCGGTAGGCCGTTTAGAGGCTTCGGACAGCTATAGGTTCGTTCTTGGAAAACCTACGAAGGCCTCGGACAGCTTTCGGAGAGCTGATCGATGCTTTGGACGGCTTATATAACGTCTTCGGAGAGCTATCGAGGGCTTCGGACAGCTATAAGTTCGTTCTTGGAGAACCTACGAAGGCCTCGGACAGCTTTTGGTGAGCTGACCGATGCTTTGTATAGCTATAAAACGTCTTCGGAGAGCTATCGAAGGTTTCGGACAGCTCTGAACTGATTTCGGAGAGCTTCGAGGGTTTCGGACAGCTCTGAACTGATTTCGGAGAGCTTCCTTTGTTCCGAGAGTGGTACTGCCGACTGAATCAAGTCCTTTTTCTCTTGTTTTGACCGACTCCTGTAATCGTTCCTTGTCTCGGTTTCAGAAGTATGAGAAAGAGATAGAATTCCTATAGAGAGTGACTGGGTAGTTGGTCGATTCGGGTATGTTCCTCTGGTTCTCGTCCACACTGGTTCTATCTACCGTTCTCCACGTCCTATCCTACTTTATATATGAATTCCTTCCCTGTCCTTGCCTAATTCTTCACCCCGAGTGCCATCCCAAGGTCCCCGAGATCTCCAATGATGAAACAGATCCGGTATTGGTTTAGATGTGTCCGAACCTCGCTCAGTGTGAAAGGTTAGGGCCTGAGGTGTTCTCTGAAAGCGTTGCAAGGTGAATTTGTGAAGGGATGAAACATGTCCGAGTGAGCAGGATGACGGGGAGCTTCCGATAGATTTTCCAAGATGCGACGGCCAAAGTTGTCCGAGGAGAGTGAATTTGATGTGGGTTGCTAGGCGGAGACCTGTAGTGTCTTTGTTAGCGGGCGATACCTCGCTTACAAGTGCTGTGTCATGTGATAAACACAGAGGGAAGAATATTCCGTAGCACCACTTGGTCAGGGTGAACGGAGGCCTTAACGAGGCGTCCAGATGCATGGAAAGGTGTGAATTGAGATCGCAATGTAAAGGGAATATGTCCGATTTGATAGGAAGAACAGCTCAGGGCAGCAAGCATCACGTTGGCGGTATGTCGACTGGTGGCAATGTTTTGTCGGTAAAGTATCTCTCGATGAGGTCTTCTAGAGGTGAAAGGGAGCCTGCTGAAACGATTTGGGATCTGTCCGAAGGATCTAGGGGGCTGCGGAGAGGTGATCGAGTATATTGGGCTTTCGGTCAGGTGAAACGACGATAGGGAATTGGGTTCTGGCGGTAGATTTCCTTCGGAGAAGTTGTTCGTGTGTGATTTCAAGTATTCCGAAACGTTCTGAGACGTGACCGAAGGCGGGTTAGCGTTTCGTGAGTGGATGAAGAGGCCGCTTTTGGGGAGAAACCGTCAAGTAGCAGGTACTTGGTGTCTTTCAGTGTCCGGTCATTCGAAAAGTAAGTCGTTTGTGGTGATGCCACCAGTATCTCTGTAGTTAGCTATGTCTGGGGAGTCGCATAAGAGTAGGTTGTTGTATAGTTGTCGATTCCTTGGCTGGGGATGCTGGCATCCTCACACCGGTTTATCTCTTCCTTTCATATACGGATTTGCATCCTAGCAGTCCACATTCCAATATCACATTCCTATCTCTCGGCGTACACATACAGTCAGCTTACGATCAGTCTCCGATTACTCTTACTTTACCGTCAGCCAACTCCAGGCCTATATATACCCTGTCGTAGTCTATCTCAATCTTTACTTGATTCTATTTCTCTCAGTATTGACATGGATGGGGGAACACCTTGGTTTGTCTCTGGAAGGGGTAGGAGGGGCAGGATAAGAAGAAGAGGTGGAAGGCTTACCTTGCAGGAAGGGAGGCTCCCAGGTGCCTAGGAAGCTCACCAAGGCTATATACCCTATGTATGCTCCTCTCAGATACCTCACTGAGAGCCCAGGAGCTTTGGAGTAATGTGGTGGGCCTCTAGGTGCAGAAGGTGCATTGGGGTGGTGCTGCTCCATGAATTGTCATGCAAGCATGGGACACTGTCAGGGGCATACAATAAGTATTATTGCCATCTGTATAGTCCTTAAACATATTGAAGAAGCATACCAGAGGAGTATAATGTTGAAATGACCTAAATGTGAGTCACTCGGGATTTAGCAGAAGACCCTCGCTAGTGAATGGCACGGGTTTACCGCGGGTACATTGCGCGTACACCGTACCCCTACCCTTGTAAACCCGTACCCTCACACAGGGTACGGTAAAGCCACGGGTACGGGTACGGTTTGTTTTGAAACCCGCGGGTTATGATATACCGCGGGTATCGTTGAGGGTATGGCCTTGAACAGCGCGTTTGCTATACCATTCTAAATATGTAGAGACTCTAGAGTATATACTAATTAACAATTGCATCCCAGCCATCTTCGAGCTCATCTTCATCCCCTTCAACATCCTCAAGCACCCCGACAGACTTCAGGTCCTCATCCTTGACATACCCAAGCAGACTCCAAGAGCCTAAGCACATCAGGGCACGTGTAGACTGTGACGAAAGTCGGTTCCGAATGTGTGAGAGAAGAATGCGGCCACGGCTGAACACACGTTCAACATCGACAGAAGTAGCTAAAAAGTAACCGTTAGATGAGTATGTGTTTTATAATATATTACCAGAGAGAACGGAAGAACATACCGGGAATAGAAAGATAATCCAAAGCCATTCGCGAGAGACGAGGATAGATGAGCTTGTGGGAGACCCACCACGCGAGCACGTCGACAACATGCTCGGTACCAGTGCTGAGATATGTATCCAGTTCGTCTTGAATCTCCGGAAGAGAGGGTCCTGAGAGAGACGGCAAATCATCGAATATGTTTGCCGGTGCATGAGCCTCGAATAACATGTCAGTCTCGAGCTGAAAAGAATAGACAATAGACAATACTATACCTGTGATCTGGCAGGTCCTTCAGACTCCGTTTCATCCAAGACATGCAGTGGCAAGTCTCGATAGGATCGGTTCCACTCGGCGTACAGAATCTCCCGTGCTGTCTCGATCCAATCCGGTTCCCAGCCAGCGTTAGTGAAATATGTGAGTTTATAGCGAGGATGCAGAGCTATATTATTTCTATGAGTAAATTAGATGCCAGTGAATTAGAAGTACATACCCATAGCAATCCGGTAAACCTCAGTATGATCCGTCTTGTCGTAGTACTTGTTCAAGGTTTTCTTTGCAAGTCCTAGGGCGGCTCGAATTGCCGGCTTGTAACGTTCATCGAGGGAGTGAGTAGTCAGAGCTTTGTCAATGTGATCCATAGCTGGAATCACCGTCGCGAGGTTCGGTGTCGAACGTGAAAAAAACAAGGTGGCATCCTTGAATATCTGAGGACATAAGGGTTAGTTGGCGACATTCGAGTCTGGGAACTGGAGGGAAATAGGCGCGTAAAGGCGTTGGGGATTGGGGAAAGAAAGCGCCCATACAGCGCCCATACAGCGCCCAAGTATGTTCACTTGGGGCGCCGGCGCTGAAAAGAACCACATACCTTAAGCACGTCTTCCAACTGTTTGGCCAGCTTCCACTCTCCATCGTCCATCTCATACTTTCGTAGGCCTGTGTTGAGATCTCCAGTCATTGAGTCGATAGCCTTGCGGTACGCGAGTGCAAAAGCCAGCATGTCGTAAGTTGAATTCCACCGTGTTGCGACATCCCGAGGCATCATTCTCTCGTTCAACCCCAGTTTTTTCAGTGTCTCGAACCACACCGGAAGGAGGATTGTCGTCGAGTGCAGGATCCCATACGAGACCTTGCGAAGCTATGAGAAAAACCCTACGGTGAGTTTTGTTCATTTCGACCGTGACAAACAACTTGCTGACCTTGACAAGAACCAGCCGAACAGGCCTCACACTCGCATCCAACTCCTCTCGTTCTGGCAAAGAAAGCTTCTCACGTTCATCAACCCATCCCTCAACATCGTCATCCTCACCGTTGTCGCCCTCAACCTCGCTTCTGATATAATCCTCCTCGATATCAATTCCTTCCGCCAATGCCAACAGCTCTGCTTCAGCCTCACTCAACGCAGCATCAGCTTTTGCCTTTGGGACATCGAACTGACGGATGGCAGTTTTTGCGACCAAGTTGAGGATATGGGTAAAGCAGCGCGTCCGGTTTGCATCACCAGGAAACGCCTTGAGAAGGGTTCCGAGACGTGTAATCATCGTGTCATTGGGAGACGCGTTATCGCAGGTGACACTCAAAATCTATGGCAGAACAATAGGTGAGCGAGCATATATTTATATAAATCGATACAACTACTTACCTTATCGGAAATTCCAAACTCGTTCAGAATATCTGCAAACGCTGATGCAAGGTGTTCTCCCGAGTGCGAAACAGCAACTTCTACCATGTCAAGTATCATGCACATCGGAACTCCATTGAGTTCGAAGTGGACTGTAACTGCAATGAACGCCTTATGGTTAGGAGACGTCCACGCGTCAGTTGCGAAACTCAATGTGCCCTCGTGTTCCTCAAGGTGGGATAGTTAGACTTTAGATTTGGACATGTCTTACTGATCGGAAATTTGACTCACCTGTAGCATCTTCGCAATACGCTTCCGGGTTTTAGCAAACACAAGTTTGACATCGCGCGATACGGTTGAAGGGGAAGGTAAGTAATACCCCGGACGACCAGTCTTCATAAGACTTTGGAAGCCACGGTCGCTGACAATTTTGAAGGGCCGCATGTTTTCGGACACCCATCGAACAATCTCTGTCCTGAATTACCGGCGGCGGCAACCTTTGAGCAGGGGCCTTCGGGTACAGATAATAATCACTCACTTAGTTTCAGTCTTGGTGTGCTGTCTGTGGGAGTATGTAACTTTGCCTTTTCCTTTTCTCTCGAAAGCTGCAGTAATTGACCCATCACGCAGCTCTCCTTTCTTCGTTGCGGCCCGAGCATCTGCCAAGCTTACTTCGTTTGCGGCTTCCACGGTGGCCAGTCCCCAGCATCGGATCGCATGAGTGCGCAAATTGCTTGTTGACTTTGCGTCGCCCTTATCAAGGTATCTTCTGACGGCCCGTGTCTTATTTTTACAGGACTTCGCACAACAGTGGAAAGTGTGTGCACGGCGGCCATTAATGTCTTCGATGATGGGCTCAGGCTTGAAGAAGGCATACACAGGTGATTTCCAATCTTTGCTAAGACGTGCTTTATCGATTGAATGAGTGAGTAGAATTCGACGTGACTTGAAAGTGCCAATGTACCAAGCTCAGCTTCAGCATCTTCTTCAACCTCGTGCTCTTCGTCTTCCTCATCATCAACATCGTCCAATCCCGGCATGCTCGGATCATTGTCATTCTCAACATCGCTACCATCACTCAATTCCATCACGTGGTCGTCCGAATCGAGGACACTTCCACGGTATGATGGCTCATCGTCTTCTTCTGGCCCCACGCTGGCGTGACGCGATTGGGTGTTAGATCCAGAAGCAAAAGATGCTTCGCGAGTGGTACGAGCAGCTTGTTTTTTGGGGCGCGGGACAGGGCGAGCTGTAGCTTTGGTGCGAGCAGCTTTTGCTTTGGTACTTTTAGTAACTTTAGGCATTGTTTGTTGTTTTTTGGGTGGTAGATTGGGAGCAGTTTCTAAGAGATAGTTTTCTTGTTTCAATTTTTCATACAACTTTTCTCTGTCTTGTCCTAATACGGTAGAAGCCGTGACTAGGTAGACGGAATCTTCCGAAAAAAATATCACCGGCATTTACCAGTTAAAACCCGGGGTTTAATCCGTACCCCGACGTACGGGTACGGGTTTCTAGCGGGTATCAAGATTGAATACCGTACCCGTACCCTCCACAACCCGAGGCCAAACCCGGCGGGTTTTGAAAACCCCTGCAATTCACTAACCCTCGCAAACGCGCGAAGATTGTAATACGTTAGCTACCTACTTATATATGTGTAGAGTGCCAAAGGAAAAACGAAATGGCAAAATGAAGAGGAAGAAATCAAGGATTAAAGTGGAGGCGAAAGGTAAAATGGCGTGGCTGGAGGTTGGCCTGAGCTGGCGAGTGCAACTGCTCAAACCAAAATTCCAACATATAACACATGCAAGGATGCCAAAGGATGAGAATATTGGATTCCAATGTTTTTGGCCTTGGCAAGATAAGTGTCGCAGTGAAGGGCCAAGAACTTTGGACTTAGATATGTCAAAATCTACACTCTCGAGTATCTAGTACTCACCGTTGTACGTCCAAACAGTCACCTCAAGTTCTGGTCCTTACGCTCCGTGCCCGACGGCTCGAACGATGTATACAGAGAGCTTAGGCTGTGGAGTTTGGGGTAGAAAAGAGATGTATTTTGTAGTAGCAACATATGAAAGATATAGTAAATGACAACGGAGTGTGACAATGTGAAGAATGTGATGGGATACGGATCAAAAACAAAAAAACCTATGGCGGGCCGGAAACTACATATTCGAAAGAGATAAGCCCAACCCGCGTGAACTTGGATTCAAGTCCCATATCCGTTACAGAGCTGTTGACCATTTATGCAAATTTCTGACCTTTCTCCTGCCCGTATTGTAGCACCCTTCCCCTCAATAATCCGATGTTGAACACAGCTTGAACACATTATGTATAGATGGTGGAAGCCCTTATGAGTGTCCCAGAAAGTTCCGGGCTCTATATATAACGCTATGGTGAGTAACTTTCAGTCATGCACTCCAACATTAGGTATGCTCATATAATCCATCTAGCGCTGCAGAGCTACCGCTATAGCCTTCCATAACTTGGGTGCACTATATAATAGTCATACACACATACCCGGGACCCCAGAGTCAGTGGACACCTGAGAGCCTTTCTTTTTGCAAGGTAAGCCTTGTAGAAAATATGAGACTAAGTTAATAGCTTGGATATTTCTGAGGACTATGATTGCGCAAGGCACTTGTAAGCTTAAGATTACTCAATTTAGTTTTGGGGAAAAATGATGGATAAAATCAGATTTGGTTTGGAGACATTTTGTCTTGGTCATCGTGCGTGCTGACTATCGAGCACGCCATGGTCATGAATCTTCTACTTGGTTCTACGTGATTTGGGGATGTGCCCGGGTTGCCCGAGTACAGCCCATGCTGGTCTCGACAACAAGCATCCTACCACCTCATCTCATCCTACCCCTCCTACCCCTTCCAGAGACAAACCAAGGTGTTCCCCCATCCATGTCAATACCCTATAGACAATCTGTAGAGGATTTGGATACATGGATAGCTTGGAACACCCTGGTGAGCCACTCCATCTCCTCCTCCAGCAGAAGATCAAATTCACTCTGAACCACTAGTTCCGGATCTCTCCCCGTCGACATCATACCTATATGTATGATTTTATACAATATCCCTACGTTTGTACACGCCTCTCCGTCTCCAGAAATTAGTGGGAAGGGATATTGCCCCTAGGAATGGACATATGTCCGCTTCCCCCCTTCCCCTGATGTACAGGACCTCATCCAGTCACTCCCACGTGTAAAGATAATATTTCCCTACCCCTATACCTCTTCAGATCTTCCCCTACCCTCTCCAATGTAGAGTGTTATATTCTCTTGTCAATAATAATAATACATATCCATTTAACTGCCTTCTGAGAGTCTCTCAGAGCAAAATATATTCTTTATAATACACTACAAGTACATATAGAAGCACTATACAAAAGAAACTAGGCAGAATGGTAGTGGAACAAGGGGATACGCGTGCTCGCTGTCTCGAACAGTGAGCACGAAGGTTCGGAAAGTTGCCGAGATCACCGGATATTGACGCTAAAATGATTATTATGTAATTGATATCAGCCGGAATTGATCGGAGACTTAACATTTTGTGTAAGAAATTAAATCCGAAATCAAAATCCTGCCTGATACACCTCGTGCACGGTATCAGACTCCAAAATGGAGACCGATCTATTGTACAAAATAAATCAGTAAACAACGGAAAAACATATGAGCTCACGTTATATCAGGGTCCGAGTCGGAAGCGAAGTGTCTATGGGAAGGTAAGCTTTTGCACGTACTCATCGATGTCCGCGTTGCCGAAACCTCGCCCTCCACCGCAGCCGTGTCGACGGGACTGCTGATTGAACATTGACGATGACATGAGTGACTGGGATATTGTAGACAGATCAAAATAAATAGATATGTTTTATGGGAGAGCCTCGGTTTTCTGTCAGCTTGACCGAGTAAATTCCATGCGCAGAGCTAAAGAGCCTTAGGAAGATGGGAAATGTTGGTGAAGAATACAAAGGCGGACGCACCAGCGATGCTCGAGTCTCATATACTAGTATGGACGTCGACCTTTGTCGCGACATCCGTTAGATCAGAGGCCAATCTGTTCCTATCGTGCAAGACTACGAACATCGAACCACGGGGAGATATTTGTGACGGGCATCGTGGATCTAGTAGTTGTTCGCATCCCAGCCTCAGTACAATATCGAGAGATCAAGCAGACAAACGCACCTACCTCGAAGAAGATATACCACTGTATTGTACATCGTCTAATCAGGCCAGAAGGCGGCCCTGCTGGGCCCTCTTCGGCTTTCAGTAGCGTCCCGCACACTCCAGACGGTGAGGTTGTTCGGAAACAGTAGAAGTAAGACTAAAGGGAAGGGATTGAGGATGGAATGAGTAGCAAAAACAAATTAGATACCCCGAATAGATGCTGACTTACTGTCATCGTGAACCGTCCATCGTGCTCGTCTTCAAGGCCTAGTCTTTTCAAAGTCAGTCGGATGTCGACTTCGTACGCGTTCGAGAGGTCAGATCGAGAACCTGCCCTGCATGACTGCAAGAGGTCGCTGGCTGAGCTGAAGTTGCGTGTCAGCAATCGAGTTCGCACTGAGATAACCAACAAATACTTGGGATGATGCGACATACCTGGGTATAGAGGAGGACATGAGATGCAGGAAGCCTGAATAATAGAACGATGAACGACGATGTCGTCAGATGAAGGCCTGAGGGTCCAAGTCCAAGTTGTACAAGTCAGATCCGTGATGTTAGATTGTCTCGATTGACGATCTGTGTCGAGAGATGCGATAACAGGGATGCGATAACAGGGGTTCGATAGCAAGGAAGGACATGAAGAGGGTGGGGAGGCGTATAGTGGGCAAAGGCTAGCAGAAGTGGTGATGGTCGAGTGTCGATGTTGATCGCGTCTGAGGCAAACAAGAAAACGTACTTGTTCTGCACAATCAGAACGGTAGAGGTGGCAGTGAGAGTCATCAAGAATGGCTGGCATGCACCAAGAATGACTGGAATGAATTCCAGGAGGGACAGAAACAAGACAATGAACGTACCAAAAGCCCGACTCGGAATAGTGTCTCGAATACCACCAACCGCTGTTGCAGAGCTAACGAGCCTTCCGATGCAGTTGCCATCGAGATGTAGTTCCCTTGAAATGGCTCGTATGCCACGTCCGAAGGGATTTAGAAGGTGTTGTCGACGGGTATGTCAGTATAAACGAAAGCAGATACAAAAGAGTAGTTAAGACGTCTGCGAGAAAATGGGATTTCGAGACCATCAGTGCAGATATTGAGCCTATGTAACATACCTCGACGAGAGCAAGATTTCCGGTAGATCAATAATGCCGTTCTCTGGAAGTACAAAGGAGTACGTTGCCAGATGAAGGCTTCATCTGGCAGTACCAACGAATATTCAAGGTCAAGTTTGTAGTCGTTAGTTGTTGGGGCAATGTTCGCATGATGCTGTCGACATTCTGGTGTAAATTATCTGAGAGTTCGACGACGAGGATGCGTCTGGAGAGGGTGTGCAGCAGCGGTGAGACTCAAGAGTGAGAGTGAGAGGTAAGTTCGATCGCGTCTGCTAATTACTTTTCAAATCTAATCTTCGCGTCTCGCATCCATCCACCATGTTCAATTCCTCGACACCCATCCTCTCGCACTCAATTCCACCTAAGACGAATTCTCAACTCAAAAGGTCTCAAGTCCGAAGTATTGCCATCTCTCGACATCCTCAAGATGTAAGTATACATATTATCGAGGTAAGCCGACCGGTTTTGATCTTCGAACACGAATACATCTGTATTACAGCCATTTTTATCTTATTTTCGACCGAACACCCGGGTGTCGCTGAAGCGCTCTCAAATCATCGTCGATACGGTCAACGAAAACTGAGAAAGGAGTCCTTTCTCAGTTTGTCTTCGGTATGCGCAATGTCGGAGTGTCAGACTTGCAGGAGCCTCGAGAGTATCACCCAGGTGAGTTTCATGTTACCAGTCTGGTTCGTAAGTCCATCTCCACCATCACACCCGTTCCCCAATCGTCTTCTCCCCATGTCGCCCTCAATCAGATCTCGTGGCAATCGCCCTCATCATTCATTCTCTCCAAAAAACTTCGACAGTCCTCGCTGAACTTCTAAGGTAGATTGATGTGAATCCTTGGATTGTGAGTTTCCTCTCACTCGTATGACTCCCTTCCATCTCTATCTGGACTGGCTTCACCAATCTACTCAGACAGTTGGATACCTACGAGTACTGCCTCTGACAGAAGGCGGCACGTCCGTTGATGCGGTTTTTGATGCATGGCTCAATCATCCGTCGTCAGTAGTCAAGCATAGCGTGAAGACTGGTAGTTTGTTATTGGAGTACGGTGGCAAGGTAAGTCAACAGGTCTAAAATCTTGTAAATACCAATCCACCCGTATGTGCAGCATCTACATCGCCTCTCCCAGTATCCAGCAGCGTTCAGAGACTTTTCTCGCTACTTTCAACTTTAAATCACGTCGTTATCGAGCAACAGCAGCCCTCGACGCACCAGGACATCTCGCGCAGGCCCTCGAACTTCAGGGACACATTGAGCAACATTCCAGCCGGTGAGTTCCCTCCCAGCCGTTCAGGCGAACAGACAGCATCAATGCTTCTAGCAATCTAGACTCATCCTGAGAGGAGATGCGAAACACAGTGCGGGCTTCATCGTGCCCCTCGAACTCCATATACATCCAAATGACGACGATGACAGCTCGCGTTCTGACTGCTCCAGAGGGCGTGCATATGGCTTGAGTTCCATTGGTCGACACAGTCTGAAGGTTCAACAGGGAACGCAAAGCCCGAACACAACGGCACACTTGGAACCACAATTGCTCCATTCCAATTGGACACCGCATCTCCAAGTACACGGTCTCGCGACGCCCATACAATCCTAGGACCATCGATACTGCATACGGCGCCACACGCGTGAATCTGCAAGATTGCAGATCCAGGCTTCAGCGGGGACTCTGGCTAGCCGATATTGCATCTTTTTCAAAAACGTAAGTCTCCATTCATGCGGATGTTTGGTCGTTTTGTTAGGGACTGACAACAGAGCCTCTTTTAGTGTGTATAAAGCCTGGCCGGAATTCCTCAATTTTCCCCATCTCCTTCTTTCCACTTCGTTCTCCTCCCATTTCATCATCCTCTCTTCTCTCATCATCGTCGCTCTTACTCTCAAGACTGCATATTCACAGTGAGTAATCCAGCTCATCGTGATCGTCGGCTTCTCGCTGACTTGTGTCTCCTAGGCCATAGCTCTGCCGATATTCTCGTTTTTTGGGTACGTGAACGTTGATTTCTCTTCCCATTCATATCGACTCACTCTGTTACCTTCTTTCTAACTAGTAGATATCCTCGTCGCTGCTCTCTCTCGCCGATCCGTTCCATCTTCCAGGGTCCAGACACGCCCCCAGTCAACCGATTATACCTTCATCGTCCTCGACGTACGTCTTATTTTCGATCTCACTGTCTGACGGTGAGTAGCTCGTTCTGCTTATCGTCGCCAAGGCCCCGCTGACATATGATCAGCTTCCAGTGGGTTGTTCGCCTTCCATGATGTTGCTTCTCAATCGAAATCTGCGCAATGACGCCGCATCTACTCTTAGCAGACCGTCATCGGCATCAAGGCATGTTTCCCTTCTCGTCGCTACAGCTACCGTGACACTAATTCACGGTTCTCTATTGTCATAGCTCACCCTCCAGTCTCTTCCCGGGATATATATCTCACCAGAGGCAATTGCGTCGGCTCTTCCTTGGAACCACCTCTGCCGTCTACCACTGGGAATTAAACGGTAAATAAATGCTTCTATCATGTCTCTACGTGCTCACGTCAATCGCTTTGACAGATAAATCTATTTTGGGTCTTTCCCGCCTGTTCGAAGTGAAGTCCACGCTGCCTCAGCTACTTTCTCCCTCCCTCCGACCTCAACTACTTCGAGCGCATTCTAACTGACTGACCGTAAGTTTTCATTCGAAATATGACATTCTTGATGCTGGTATTGATGTCTACTTCATCGCTCTTGGAATCGTTTCTAGACGGTCCTAGTTTGGCCTTTTTGTTGGTCTGCTTCGATGCGCTTCGGCTAGTTACCCACACTCTCCTCTCTCCCACGTCGGCTACGCCGAGCGCGAGTGCGATGAGGGGCAGAGCCCCTCATCGCGTTCATTTACGAGGTCTAGTTTGACATTAATTTGGCTGAGATATCACTAACTGTAAGTGGTTATTTGAGACATGAGATATCTGAGGCAGATGTTGAGTCCGTGGCTCTTGACAGAATTTACTGAGTTTCGTCAGTTTCCAGTATCAATTCCATCCTCGCGGACGTCGCTGCCGACGATCTACAACATATCTCTCATGTTGTCTTGCAAGCGCTAGAGCCCGCCATTCTTTTTCCCATCAATCCCTTCACGATGCACAGGTACGTTGATGCTCACGTCTCTTAGGGTATCTTAGTTCGTGCTCTCTAACCGCTATATAGTGTCTTGGGAATGGATTGACTGTGACTCTATATCCAGCTCTCTCGTCTTATCGATCCTCCCTACACCAGCCTCACTGCAGTGCGCTATTTCTCTTATGTCCTGCCTTACGATCGAGGCAACGGGGTATATTATGCTGTACAACTTATGTAGTATCATATCAAATTTTAATTTTGCGTTTCCTTCGATTCTCGTTCCTGTCTCCTTGAGACTCGGATTGTCAAATGACAATCTCCCCAGCCGTCCGTCCGTCCGTTCAATCATGAGGTTCTCAGAGCATGCAAACGAGTTACAAAGCTTGTACTCACCGACTCTGTGAGAACCCGATGTTAGGTTGAAGATACAACTCCGACTTGTTGAACTGTGTCGCCATTCGATGATCTAGCAAGTCATCTCGACGGTACAGACTCTTTCTCGTACTCTGGCATCGTCGCGACAGGGCTAGGACGACGAGATCTAACTACGCACCTTTGAGCTGTATCGTCCCACTCGTTCCTCGAAGAACTTTAACATGAAACGAAGGATTCGAAGAATACGTACCTATGTCCTATATCCAACCAAGACCTACAAGCAGGTGATTCGTAGTAGTGGAAGGGCGAAATGAAACGAGAACGAGGTTTAGGAGAGCTCTGGAACGTTAGAGAATCGTATGCACCCGTGGCAGGTTCTTGTCCATGCGCCTGTCGCGGAACCTGTGTTAACGAAGAATCGGTGATCGTGTTCTATTGCTCGAGATTTGAGGAACGAGGTCAGGCTCTCTTGTTTCTCGAGTTTGAAGGACAACTCACGTATGTGTATGTCCGGATATCAGAACGCCTACGTCCATTTGTCGAGCGATAGAGCTGAGAGAGTCGAGATCGCACGTTAGTATAGACTGATGGCCATGTATGATGCCGAGTCCGATGGGTGCATGCACAACGGTGACTGAGTTGGGGAATTCTGAGCCCCGTGAGTTGTTAAGATACCTTCAAGCTATCGGTGAACTCACTTTATTCTAGTCGCCCTTCATGACAGTGACATCTGAAGCGACTGTCTTGAGGTACTCATACGTTCCCTTGTCTCAAACGTTTCCTGTGCACAGATCTTACCGGAAACAACGTTTTGTTGTTGGATAATCGTTGGCTCTGGTGGGCACGGTGGTTTGGAGAGCGAGATCGGGTACGGACAGAGTGACGCGAGAGTTCTCTTGGTATACTGGTGTTCTGGATCGTCGTTTCTTCGCGTCTCAAAAGGACCAGAGAGTGCGATCTACTGTAAGCTACATATGTGAGCTTCCAGACGAGAGAAATGGGTTTGAGGAAGAGAGAGTACGTACCGTTGATCGTCGAAATGATCGCCAGAGGAAGTGAGGCTGGTGGTGGCGTCTAGATCTTGGGGGCAGGGGAAAGGGTCTTTGTCGAGTCAAAGCGAGACAATCTTCGGGTTATCTACAGGATATGCACTGCACTCCGAGGTTAGTGTTGATCAGTAGAGTCGAAAACGCACCTTCAAACTCGTCTCCTCCGATGCGACGTGCAAATCTGTAGCCTTTCAGATGGAGTATATACATGTTAGAATGCGTACCACGGATATATAACGAGTGGTTGAGTCGTTCACGAGCCAGGGTGATGAGTGAGCGAAAGAAACGAGAGTCAGGCGCTTGAGTGGCGCTTGTTCAAGTTCCAAGCTGGTTCAAGTTCGTCGCAACTTGATTCATCTCAGTCAACTGCAAGTACCTCGACCTCGTACTCATTTCGTCTGGACTCACTCGCCCTCCTGGATCCCCCCAAATGGACCAACCCCACTTCGAGATCGTCAAAGTAAATCCCATCAACCATCTTCATCGCTCTTCTTTCTCAATCTAGGCAGATAAAACTCGTTTGCAGATGGCCTTGGCAATATATTAGGTGCGAATCCTTTTTTTCTACACGTATCAGTAACGTCCCCGAGGACTTAGAAGTCGTTGCAAACGCATCTTCTTGCTCTGCACTGCAGAACGACGCGACTTTGGAGCTTTATGTCTGTTTCAAGCGGTCATACGAGGCACTCGTTCTGTCGTTTCGGTACGTAGCTGTCTCCTCAGCTCTGAGAAGACTGATCCTGATTCTTCGGTGTCAGGTGGCGATTCGAGCCGTCCATCTTAGGACAGCGAATAACGCAAGTCCTATCAAATAGGATATCGAGTTAGCCAAGTGGATCTCAAGCCTCGACGCCATCGTCGAGCACCTCGATGCGTTATTGCCCCAAGGACACACCATGTTCGCTGTTGAGGCATCTGCTCCCCGAGTTCCTCACGATAGTAACATGTACTAGTTCTTTTTTTGTGTAATGGTACGAAATGTGAAGTCATACGAACATGAGAGCGATACCACAGAAAGAAATTTCGAAAAGTAGGCAAACGAGAAAATAGCAAGCAGCACCAGACGAAAAAAGAGAAGGAGCCTATGTACAAATCACAGCAACAAGGAAGTAGAACGAAGACGAAGACGAACAATCCCAGTCTCAGAAAAATGTGTGCATGTGCGTGTGTCCGAGTATACCTTGGCCTTGGGTGCATCAACCAACTTCACCTTTGATCTTCGCAGGCTCGACCTTGACATCGTCTTTCCTCCCTCCGCCTCCACCCGCACTACCACTTCCACCACTCCCATTGACGCTGGGTGAGCCGCCAGCACCACCAGCACCGCCTTCATCTCCATCCCCCGATCCCTCGGCAGTCCCAGTCGAACTGACTCTCGATCGCTTGCTGCTCGGCGCATTCGTATCGCGGTTCTTCATCCTGGGTGAGGTGACGTTGCTACCGCCGCCCCTACCGCCTCCGCTGAACATGTCAGGGAGGGGTCTGTCGCGTTCCCAGGACATTGGTTCCCTGCCTGACGAGGAGGCGGTCGTAGCGGAGGAAGGCGGGGGCGGGGCACCAGAGAGAAAGTCAAGCCAGTTGCTTTCTGCACCCCCAGGAGCGGAACCTGCGCTTCCAGGCGGTGCTTGAACTGTTACACGCAAATGAGTATCGGTTGTCACAACGGTAACTTATGGTACACACCTGCTTGCGGTTGCTGTCCTTGAGCGTGAACGGGCCAATCGAGACCGGGGAACGGTTGACCTTGGTTCTGCACCTGCTGACGGTTATGCTCGTCTGCGTCTAGAAAGGCAGCGAACAGATCCGGACCTGCTGGAGGGGGAGCGGGAGGTGGTGGTTGTGCAGAGTTTGACGAGTGAGGGTGGTGATTCGCAGAGGAATGATGGTGCTGCTGTTGTCGTATGAGCTGCTGATACATTCCTTGTCCTTGTCCTTGCTGGTTCTGATCGCCGTACCGGGGTGGGGGAGGGGGAAAGGTGCTTCGACGAGAAGAGGAAGTCGGGTGATTAAAGTCGAATGCACCGGGTATAAAACTAGGTGGAGGAGGGGGTGTGGAGACGGGGTTGAAAAAAGCGTTGTTGACGTTGTAGTGCGGTTGGTTTTGAGGTGGAGGCCGGAAACCAGACGAATTGGTGGTGGGCGATCCGTGACCGTGGTATCCATATCCTCCACCTCCGCCTCCGCCGCCACCGCCGCCAGCAGAGGTAGGGTCGTCAGAGGAAGAGCGACTGTGGGTGTTGATGTTGATGCTGGGACTGGTACGGGGTTTCTTGTTGGAGCCCGAGTTGGAGTGGTGGGAAGCGCTGCTGCGGAGTCCGCTCATGGAGTGACGGTCGCTAGAGATGGGTAAGGAGGAAGTAGGAGGAAGCTGGGACGGGTGATGGAGAGGCATTGGAGGCGGGGGGATGGTCATGGGGTGGCGCAAGCTGTACTCCATCTGCGAGGGTGTCAAAGTTGTTTTTGCTACAAAAGAATGATTGTTTGACTCACATCGACGTTCATGCCTAGATCGTTTCCCATCGACGATTTGCCAAAGTCAGGCTTGAGCTTCCCGTCGCCGCGTCTTTTTGCAGCGCGGTTGTGCATGTCCTGGTGGTCGTCTTCGTCTACGTCGTCGTCGTCTGCTTCACCGATATCCTCGAGCTTTGGGTTTCCTGAAAAGTCTGCGGGACCTTTTGTATCTTTTTCGCCGTCGTACCTGAGGTGACGCTGAACGACATCGTGGATGTCTGTTGAGCCGTACTGGTAGAGCTTTACATGATGTCCAGGACGTTCCTCTGCGATAAAAATAGAACCGGAGGGTTAGTACTGGGCGGCGGTGATGTTGTGGTTGGCTACGGACCAAAGATGATGACTGCGACGTCTACCGAACACAATACGCCTAGCTCGTAGGCCTTTTTGAAGAGACCATTCTTGCGCTGTTGGACGTTGAGTGGCAAAGGAAAAGATAATAATAATTAGATGCCAAGACTTTTTTTTGCGAGGTAAAAATAACGAAAAACGGGGGGGGTACGTGCCTTTAAAAAGGTCACAGAGCGATTGCGCTCGTGCTAAGTATAATCAAAAGTGAATTAAGCGAAGGGGATTGTATAATTGGAGGTCGACGAGGATGGCGACGATAATAGCAGGCGGGCGTGGGGCATGTGGCACTATCTTGATCTTTCCAGTGCCCATTTGTAGGAGAGCAATACGGGGTGAATCTTCTGAGAGAGGTGCACCGGTGATGGTTGCAGTGAATTTCAATTTCCAACAGAATCCAACCTTGCCTTTTGCTTTGCGAGAGGTCCTGGAACACCGCCTACTATTAGTACAGCCTACTAACTGCCTACTAGCTCGCCGGGTTAGGGTTACGCGTGACTAAGCGACGCGACTCACCTCCTCCATCCACGACACGCAAACAAGTGCAAACACAAAAAAGCTGCATCTACAAAACGATGTGTCGGCTAGTTTTAAAATTTCAAGGGTTTCCCCTCCCGAGGGTACTCTAAGATGATATCTATCCACGAGACGCGTGACGTGTCTACGCGTGAGGACGTGATTACGATGGGATTAGTTGGCGGAGATACAGATACGTACCAGCCTGGACTTACGCTCCGTCGTTTTGGCTGGAGATTAGCCGAGGTGGTCATGCGTATATGCAGGTGAAATAGCGAGCCTGAACCTAAAATTAGTCAAGATACTCTTTGGATCGCCGTAATAGACTCACTGGTAGACATCGAGTAACGACTTGGCTGAGCTCTTAGAGTCAGACGAGATCGCTCGCCGCAGAGACCGGATGACGCATTTCTGAGTTGTCCAAGGGGTGGCCACGCAGATGTAGGTGTAGACGTGATCGCCGGAAGCCTAAATATCGAATTAGAATATTAGAAGGATGTTCAAATGATCATATAGACTCACTCGTTGGCAGACGACGAACAACGACTTGAGACGTTGTTCAACCCGTGGAGTCACTCATAGTTGGACGAGATCGCTCGCCGCAGGGCCAGAATCTCGCATTTTCGACGTCAAGCTTGGCCGCGTGAGTCAGGCGAGGGGTGTGTTCCCCGGAAGCCTAGATATCAAATTAGAATGTCGAAGGGATGTCCAGATAATTGTAATAGACTTACTCGTTGGTAAACGACGAGAGAGGACTTCATATGTTGCTCGACTCGTAGAGGTTCGAGACGAGAACGCCGAGCTGGACGCAGAGTGGCCACGCGAATGTCCATGTAAGAGCGATTGCCGGAAGCTGAGACATCGAGTTAGAATAGCATCATAGTGTTTGGATGGTTTAAACGGACTTACCAAGGGACCCAACTCCCAGTATCTCAAGAACGCTCGCCGCAAGGCCTGCATGTCGCCGTCTTGACGTCAAAGGTTGGTGCGTGAGTTATGCGGATGAGGGTGGAACAACGATTGCCGGATGCTTGAAGATCAAATCAGAATGTCGAGATACTGGTTGGATGGTTGTGATGGACTTACTATGTGTGCGCAGACAACGAGCAACGACTGGGTCCATCAACCGACTCGAAGAGTTGCTCGCCGCAAGGCCGAGATCTCGCATTCTTGACGTCGAAGATTGGCGCGTGAACTAGGCGGAGGGCGATTTCCCGGAAGCCTAAATATCAAATTAGAATGTCAAGAGGATATGTGGATGGCTGTGATAGACTTACGCTATGACAGACGACGAGCAACGACTTATTTTGTCACTCAACGCGTAGAGTACGACGAGATCACTCGCCGCGGGGCCAGGATATCGCATTCTCGAGTTGGAAGAGGGGTGGCCACGAGAAGGTAGGTGTAGGGGAGATGGTCAGATATAGACGCTGACTGCTGTAGGACGGTTGTTTATAAAGACTTCGTGACTTGGTTAGAGCGAAGGCTGGGTTCCCCGGAAGCCTGTATATCAAGTTAGAACGTTGAGAGGATGCGTAGATGAGAGCGATAGACTTACTGTATGGCAGATGACAAAGAACGACTTGATTTGTTGCTCAACGCGTAGAGATCTCTCGGAAATCTCGCACTCTTGAGTTGGACGAGGGGTGGCTACGAGCATGGAGGTGTGAGAGCGATTGCCGGAAGCCTGAATATCGAGTTAGAATGGCATCACGGTGTTGTAATGGGTTCAACGAACTTACTAAAGGTTAGGGCGCTAAACCTGTTAATGCATCTCAGAAAGACGAGAACGCTCTCCGCAATTCCAAGATCTCGCCGTCTCGACGTCGAAGGTTGGCGCGTGAGTTATCGAAGGGCAAGAATGAGAATGAAGGTGGGACAGCGATTTCCGGAAGCCTATATAACAAATTAGAACATCGAAAGACTGTTTAGATGGATGTAAGAGACTTACACTATGGCAGACGACGACGAAGGACGTGGTACGTCGTTGAACGCGTAGATCAACACGAGATCACGCGGATCTCGCTCGTTGAGGTAGACGAGGGGTGGCCACGAATACGTAGGTGTAAGGGCGATTGGCGGAAGCCTGAATATCAAATTAGCATAACAGAACAAAGGTTTGGAGGATTGTAATAGACGTACCAAAGTTTGGAGGGCTACGCCCTCCTCTCCACCCAAAGCAGACCGCGGTTCATCGATGTACTCGTATATTATATGATAGTACGGTGAGATCGCTCGCCGCAAGGCCGAAATCTCAGATTTTTGGTCGTTCTTTTTGTTTTAAAGGTTCTTCAAAGGAGGCGATGTGAACGGCGATATGTAGAAGACTATATGTCGATTTAGAATGTCGGGAGAGACACGCCTTATACGAGGAAGTATAGATCTAGATGGATCAAGACATCAGTGCAAGATCAGGGGAAGAAAAACGGAACGAACTTACATACATGAACGAAAGACTCTGTAGACTACTTGCCGTGACTTGGGACCTGGAGATTTTGACCGTGGTGCTGGGCAGGCGATATAGCGAGAGTAAGAGGCAACGATTGGCGGAAGGCTGTATATCAAGTTAGAATTTGAACGGCAATAATAAGAATTACAATAAACTTACGAGACGACGAGGGCGCTACGCGCCCTCTTACTCTTGAAGAGCCGATACAGAACCTCTAATGGTGTCGAGGAACACGAAAGGTATATCCTAGTCTGGGGAGAACGCTCGCCGCAAGGCCGAAATCTCAGATTTCTGACCGACTTTCGGAGTACGTGAGTTAGCCGAGGTAGAACGAGGATGGTCGCAAGGTTGGGGGGGATGTATGGAGAATTAGACATGAAAGATTAGGAGGGCGCTACGCGCCCTCTGTCTCCAAGCTAGACGGTCCACAAGCTCTGATGTTCTCGATATTCTATCCTACGATGGTGAGGCCGCTCGCCGCGGGGCCGAAATCCCAAATTTTGGACCTGGCTTTTTGGCGTATGAGTTAGCCGAGGGTGGATATGTGGATGGAGATGGAACGAGGATTATTGAAAGGCTATATAGCGAATTAGGATTTCGAAGACTTGCATAACAGCTATGAAGGACATACCAGACATGAAGGGCGCTTCGCGCCCTCGTTCTCCAAATCGAATGGTGACCAAGTCCTTTCATCGATGATCAAAACGATATTTTATTCGAGGATGGTGACGCCGCTCGTCGCGGGGCAAAAATCTCGGATTTCAGACCTCGATTTTTGGGGCATGAGTTAGCCGAGGGTGGATATTCAGATGGAGATGGGACGAAGATTATTGCAAGGCTATATATTAAATTAGAACCTCGAAGGGGAGAACAGAACGGTCAAGACGCACATACCAGACATGGAGGGCGCTTCGCGCCCTCTTACTCTAGACCAGAAGGTGATCAAGTCCTTGTATCGATGATCGATACGATATTTCCATCATAGTATTGGGAGACCGCTCGCCGCGGGGCCAAAACCTCAAAACGTTTGACCAATCATCGCAGTACGTGAGTTAGCCGAGGGTGGAGATGTGGATTGAGGTAGAAAGAGGACGGTCGTGAGGCTATATCGAATTAGACTTTGACCGCGATGTATGGAGGGTTAGGAATGCAAGATGACGAGGGCGCTACGCGCCATCTGTCTCTAAGCTAGACGGTCCACAAACAATGTCGTTCTCGATCTCTTATCCTACGATGGTGAGGCCGCTCGCCGCGGGACCAAAATCGTTTGGAGCTTGCTTTGTAGCCCTCGAGTTAGCCGAGAGTGCGTCTGTGGATGGACGAGGAATGAGGATAATTGCAAGACTATATAGCAAATCAGTATCTCGAAGATAGGATATAACCGTGATGAAGTACATACCAGACATGCAGGGCGCTTCGCGCCCTCGTCCTCCAAATCGAATAGTGACCGAGTTCTTTTTGGAAAATATGATATTTTATTCTAGATAGGGAGACCTCTCGCCGCGGGGCCAGAATCTCAGATTTTCGACGACGTTTGTGTGTGCGTGGATTAGCCGAAGGTCGAGCGCTTTGTGACGGCGTAACAGCGATCTGCGGAAGCCTGAATAATGAGTCAGAATGCGAGGAGGAAGGGAAAGAATTAGACACGACTTACGAGGTGCTTCCCCTCTCGAATTGCAACAAGAACAGTGTCACGGGGATCTGTTTTCTCCATCAGCACGTAGGGAGTATACTAGGTATTGTAACTCTGCTTACCACGAGACCTAGATATCGAGAACTTGGCGATAGGACTGAACGAATAAAGTAGGTGACAACGCGAAGGTGAGGTGTAGCCGAAACTACAGAGGTACTTGAATACTCCATAGTGTGGGCAGCCAGCGGTCGGAGAACACCGTTCCCTCCTCATTGTGTTGACCTATTCGTGGGTGGCTTTCATACTAAGTTACGACGTGCATAGAGAATCGAAAATAAGCACATACCTATCAACGAGGCCCTTCGCGTGTCTCGTCATCTATCCCAACCCAAACTCGGGTGATGTTGCCGACGGACTCCTCATCATCGTCTACCACACCGCTCGCCGTGGGGCAGACCCCTCAGATTTGAGGCTTCCCTTCAAGTAGACCAGCTAGTCGAACATGGGCTAGGCTACGGATCTGCTGAATACAAAGTCAGAATTTGGAGAGGGATTCTAAACGGATGGACTTACACGTATGATTCGTCCTAGAAGTTCCAGCATGCTCGCCGCAAGGCCCATATCCGTAATTCTTATGGTGGATCCACCGCGTCCTAATCAGAATCTGATAGAGTGGAGGATCGAGTCGGTGATGAAGCTGGCGATGGGACCTGTGCTCCACAGTATACGGTGTCGTTGGTTCCTAGTGGTGTCGAGGACGCACGAGGTCGGGATATGGCGACTGATGGACACTACACAGAGCGACATAAGTCTCAGTGAGTTTCAGATACAGAGAGACGTACAGAGATGGTATTTCTATCCACCCGCCCGTAGGACTACAATTGACGTCTCTTCTACGCGTTTCTGAGTTGTTTGCGAGACTGGGAACTGTGGTTGGCTTCTCGGTGAGTTCTCGGCCATAGTCAAATTAATTCAAGCCGACTTACCACAAATCAACTGCCTTGCCAGATCGATTCTGATACTGATAAAATAACAATAAAAGGTCAGTCTAAAGTATACCGTTTTCAGTTCCAAGAACGACGAACCAAATCGTCGTCCGCCCTCTTTCCACCATCGATGAACCCTTGAACTTGACTCGGTGACCGATCGCGCCAAAGGGTGCGAGAATGTCGTTTGTCATCTTGTACTTGCGATGCAGGGGACTCGGGATGTAGATGGGATCACGACGAAATCGTGACGAGTGCGAGAGACTGTGAAAGATAAATTCATAAGCGCTGGTTAGCGCCAATGATCGAAGAGTGAAATCCAAAAATAAGCTTACCCTGTTTGCACCCAGGAGGTCTTGCCAAACAACCGCCCGCGATAATCAGAGCTCGATCACTCCAA
This sequence comes from Sarcomyxa edulis, assembly GCA_009761415.1. Lineage (NCBI taxonomy): Eukaryota > Fungi > Basidiomycota > Agaricomycetes > Agaricales > Mycenaceae > Sarcomyxa > Sarcomyxa edulis. Next base: position 647,351 of record QUOL01000015.1, on the reverse strand, counting down.
TCTATATCTACATCGGCTAGATCACGACATCGTCAGCCCATGTCGAGCTCAAAGAAATATATAACGTACCTGCGACACATCAATATCATGTGGGAGAGATGGAGAGGTGTGGGAGGAGGTGTGGGAGGAGGCAAATTGACAAGAAAATAATCGGGCATAATTCGGGCAAGGGGGAAAGGTAGAGCACGATTGCAGAATGGGTGAGCTTTAATACCTTCACAATTGATCGTCACTGAGATTATTTTCGATCCATCAATCTGGGTCCGCGTCAACCTCGAACCGGATATACACTTCAGGGTCAGACTCCGCAACCCAAATCCGAAACTTCCTTCGCGTATTGTGCAGACGCCGTGAGCCGTAATTCCATTGCTAATGGTTTAGTCATTCAGGGACAGCATTCTATCACACCCTCAGGCCTGGCTTGTTTTTTTTGGCTGCCTCAAGCTCTCAAATCCTATTCACTCTCTCTGAAAGTAAATGAGGCTCATGGTCATTATTGTCAATGCTCATATTCAGTGTGAACTTCTCATTCAACTCAAGGATTCACACAAAAAAAGGGAAGGTCAATCTCGCTTCAACTGTAGGATCTATGAGTGATAGATCAGGGGGAGATCGATCGCATAGCCACGCAGCTAGGCGGTCCTTCTTCCCCAGATATATTACTCATAGTAAGGAGATAATTACCTAAGAATCAGAGCCATTTCACCCGAGAGATTGTGGCCTGACAGAAATATCAGCTGCTAATGTTGTGGCCCTGTCCCTGCATTATATTCAGGCCAAAAGCACATTGTCAAGATCTTGATTTGGAGATGATTCAAGATGGAGAACTTACAATTCTATTCTGCTCCCTGATTCTCCAGCCAGTAAGTATCCCAAGCATGCAAGCACAGTAGGTACATATTTTCCAGACAGAGATAGGAATATACTAGGATAGTAAACTCGACAGTCTACTGGTCCCATACAAATGTAAGTATGCCGAAATCTCAGAAAGTCGACGGCCAATGGCGAGCGATCAGCGGTCCTCGATCTAGAGATTCCGAAACATGTACGTGAGCCACGGTGACCTTCAAGTGACATACCTTACCTCAGACTCCACAATGGAGACCGATCTATCATACAAAATAAATCAGTAACCAACGGGAAAATATATGAGCTCACATTATATCAGGGTCCGAATTGGAATCGAAGAGTCTACGGGAGAGTAAGCTTTTGCACGTACTCATCGATGTCCGCGTCGCCGAAACCTCGCCTTCCACCGCAGCCATGTCGACGAGACTGCTGATTGAACATTGACGATGACATGAGTGACTGGGATATTGTAGACAGATCAAAATAAATAGATATGTTTTATGGGAGAGCCTCGGTTTTCTGTCAGCTTGACCGAGTAAATTCCATGCGCAGAGCTAAAGAGCCTTAGGAAGATGGGAAATGTTGGTGAAGAATACAAAGGCGGACGCACCAGCGATGCTCGAGTCTCATATACTAGTATGGACGTCGACCTTTGTCGCGACATCCGTTAGATCAGAGGCCAATCTGTTCGTATCGTGCAAGACTACGAAAATCGAACCACGGGGAGATATTCGTGACGGGCATCGTGGATCTAGTAGTTGTTCACATCCCAGCCTCAGTACAATATCGAGAGATCAAGCAGACAAACACACCTACCTCGAAGAAGATATACCACTGTATTGTACGTCGTCTAATCAGGCCAGAAGGCGGCCCTGCTGGGCCCTCTTCGGCTTTCAGTAGCGTCCCGCACACTCCAGACGGTGAGGTTGTTTGGAGACAGTAGAAGTAAGACTAAAGGGAAAGGATTGATGATGGAATGAGTAGCAAAAACAAATTAGATACCCCGAATAGATGCTGACTTACTGTCATCGTGAACCGTCCATCGTGCTCGTCTTCAAGGCCTAGTCTTTTCAAAGTCAGTCGGATGTCGACTTCGTACGCGTTCGAGAGGTCAGATCGAGAACCTGCCCAGCATGACTGCAAGAGGTCGCTGGCTGAGCCGAGTTCGCACTAAGATAACCAACAAATACTTGGGATGATGCGACATACCTGGGTATAGAGGAGGACATGAGATGCAGGAAGCCTGAATAATGGAACGATGAACGACGATGTCGTCAGATGAAGGCCTGAGGGTCCAAGTCCAAGTTGTCCAAGTCAGATCCGTGATGTTAGATTGTCTCGATTGACGATCTGTGTCGAGAGATGCGATAACAGGGATGCGATAACAGGGGTTCGATAGCAAGGAAGGACATGAAGAGGGTGGGGAGGCGTATAGTGGGCAAAGGCTAGCAGAAGTGGTGATGGTCGAGTGTCGATGTCGATCGCGTCTGAGGCTAACAAGAAAACGTACTTGTTCTGCACAATCAGAACGGTAGAGATGGCAGTGAGAGTCATCAAGAATGGCTGGTAGGCACCAAGAATGACTGGAATGAATTCCAGGAGGGACAGAAACAAGACAATGAACGTACCAAAACCCCGACTCGGAATAGTGTCTCGAATACCACCAACCGCTGTTGCAGAGCTAACGAGCCTTCCGATGCAGTTGCCATCGAGATGTCGTTCCCTTGAAATGGCTCGTACGCCACGTCCGAAGGGATTTAGAAGGTGTTGTCGACGGGTATGTCAGTATAAACGAAAGCAGATACAAAAGAGTAGTCAAGACGTCTGCGAGAAAATGGGATTTCGAGACCATCAGTGCAGATATTGAGCCTATGTAACATACCTCGACGAGAGCAAGATTTCCGGTAGATCAATAATGCCGTTCTCTGGAAGTACAAAGGAGTACGTTGCCAGATGAAGGCTTCATCTGGCAGTACCAACGAATATTCAAGGTCAAGTTTGTAGTCGTTAGTTGTTGGGGCAATGTTCGCATGATGCTGTCGACATTCTGGTGTAAATTATCTGAGAGTTCGACGACGAGGATGCGTCTGGAGAGGGTGTGCAGCAGCGGTGAGACTCAAGAGTGAGAGTGAGAGGTAAGTCCGATCGCGTCTGCTAATTACTTTTCAAATCTAATCTTCGCGTCTCGCATCCATCCACCATTTCCGATTCCTCGACACCCATCCTCTCGCACTCAATTCCACCTCTCAAGACGAATTCTCAACTCACAAGGTCTCAAGTCCGAAGTATTGCCATCTCTTTGAAAGTCCCAAAAACGACATCCTCAAGATGTAAGTATACATATTATCGAGGTAAGCCGACCGGTTTTGATCTTCGAACACGAATACATCTGTATTACAGCCATTTTTATCTTATTTTCGACCGAACACCCGGGTGTCGCTGAAGCGCTCTCAAATCATCGTCGATACGGTCAACGAAAACTGAGAAAGGAGTCCTTTCTCAGTTTTCGTCTTCGGTATGCGCAATGTCGGAGTGTCAGACTTGCAGGAGCCTCGAGAGTATCACCCAGGTGAGTTTCATGTTACCAGTCTGGTTCGTAAGTCCATCTCCACCATCACACCCGTTCCCCAATCGTCTTCTCCCCAGTCGCCCATGTCGCCCTCAATCAGATCTCGTGGCAATCGCCCTCATCATTCATTCTCTCCAAAAAACTTCGACAGTCCTCGCTGAACTCCTAAGGTAGATTGATGTGGATTCATGTATTGTGAGTCCCTCTCACTCGTATAACTCCCTTCCATCTCTGTCTAGACTAGCTTCACCAATCTACCTAGACAGTCAGATACCTACGAGCACTACCTCTGACAGAAGGCGACACGTCCGTTGATGCGGTTATTGATGCATGACTCAGTCATCCCTCGTCAGTAGTCAAGCGTGAAGACTGGTGGTTTGTTATTGGCGTACGGTGGCAAGGTAAGTAAATAAGTCTAGAATCTTGTAAATACCAATCCACCCGTATCTGCAGCATCTGCATCGCCTCTCCCATTCTCCAGCAGCGTTCAGAGACTTTTCTCTCTACTTTTCCACTGTAAATCACGTCGTTATCGAGCAACAGCAGCCCTCGACGCACCAGACATCTCGCGCAGGTCCTCGAACTTCAGGGACACATTGAGCAACATTCCAGCCGGTGAGTTCCCTCCCAGCCGTTCAGGCGAACAGACAGCATCGACGCTTCTAGCCATCTAGACTCATTCTGAGAGGAGATGCGAAACACGGTGCGGGCTTCATCGTGCCCCTCGAACTCCATATACATCCAAATGACGACGGTGACAGCTCGCGTTCTGACTGCTTCAGAGGGCGTGCATATGGCTTGAGTACCATTGGTCGACACTGTCTGAATGTTTAACAGGGAACGCAAAGCCCGAACACAACGGCACACTTGGAACCACAACTGCTCAATCCCAATTGGACAACGCAACTTCAAGTACACGGTCTCGCGATGCCCATAGTACAATCCCAGGACCTTCGATACTGCATACGGCGCCACACGCGTGAATCTGCAAGATTGCAGATCCAGGTTTCAGCGGGGACTATAGCCGATATTGCATCTTTTTCGAAAACGTAAGTCTCCACACGTACGGATGTTTGGTCGTTTTGTTAGGGACTGACAACAGAGCCTCTTTTAGTGCGTATAAAGCCTGGCCGGAATTCCTCAATTTTCCCCATCTCCTTCTTTCTACTTCGTTCTCCTCCCATTTCATCATCCTCTCTTCTATCATCGTCGCTCCCACTCTCAAGACTGCATATTCACAGTGAGTAATCCAGCTCATCGTGATCGCCGGCTTCTCGCTGACTTGTGTCTCCTAGGCCATAGCTCTGCCGATATTCTCGTTTTTTCGGTACGTGAACGTTGATTTCTCTTCCCATTCATATCGAATCACTCTGTTACCTTCTTTCTAGCTAGTAGATATCCTCGTCGCTGCTCTCTCTCGCCGATCCGTTCCATCTTCCAGGGTCCAGACACACCCCCAGTCAACCGATTATACCTTCATCGTCCTCGACGTACGTCTTATTTTCGATCTCACTGCCTGACGGTGAGTAGCTCGTTCTGCTTATCGTCGCCAAAGCCCCGCTGACATATGATCAGCTTCCAGTGGGTTGTTCGCCTTCCATGATGTTGCTTCTCACTCGAAACCTTCGCAATGACGCCGCATCTACTCTTAGCAGACCGTCATCGGCGTCAAGGCATGTTTCCCTTCTCGTCGCTACAGCTACCGTGACACTAATTCACGGTTCTCTATTGTCATAGCTCACCCTCCAGTCTCTTCCCGGGATATATATCTCACCAGAGGCAATTGCGTCGGCTCTTCCTTGGAACCACCTCTGCCGTCTACCACTAGGAATTAAACGGTAAATAAATGCTTCTATCATGTCTCTACGTGCTCACGTCAATCGCTTTGACAGATAAATCTATTTTTGGTCTTTCCCGCCTGTTCGAAGTGAAGTCCACGCTGCCTCAGCTATTTTCTCCCTCCCTCCGACCTCAACTACTTCGAGCGCATTCTAACTGACTGACCGTAAGTTTTCATTCGAAATATGACATTCTTGATGCTGGTATTGATGTCTACTTCATCGCTCTCGGAATCGTTTCTAGACGGTCCTAGTTTGGCCTTTTTCTTGGTCTGCTTCGATGCGCTTCGGCTAGTTACCCACACTCTCCTCTCTCCCACGTCGGCTACGCCGAGCGCGAGTGCGATGAGGGGCTCTGCCCCTCATCGCGTTCCTTTGCGAGATCTAGTTTATCATCATTTCGGCTGAGATATCACTAACCGTAAGTGGTTGTTCGAGACATGAGATACCTGAGGCACATGTTGATTCCGTGGCTCTTGACAAAATTTACTGAGTTTTGTCAGTTTCAAGTACCAATTCCATCCTCGCGGACGTCGCTGCCTACTATCTACAACACCTCCCATGTTGTTTTGCAAGCGCTAGAGCCTGCCATCAATTCCCGCATCAATCCCTTCACGCACAGGTACGTTGGTGTTCACGTCTCTAAGGGTATCTTCGTTCCTGCTCTCTGACAGTTTAATAGTGTCTTCAGAGTTGACGAGTCCATTTCCGACTCTCTTCTCATCGATTCGCACCACACCAGCCTCGGCACAGTGACGTGTCTCGTTTGGTTTCTGCCTTGGGCTCGACGTAGACAACGGGATATATTATGTAGTACAACCTAGTGCAACTGATGTAGATATATATAAAATTTAAATCTTTGATTTTTTCTTTCGAATTCCGTTACCTTCTCCTCGAACCTCAGACTGCCATATGGCAACGAAGCCGTCCGTTCGTCCATTGAGCTCTCAGTGCATGCGAACGAGTCTCAAAGCAAGTACTTACCTATTTTCGAGAATCCGATGTCAAAAACCGAAGATACTAGTCGTAGCTGTCGAGCTCGAAGGACAAGCAACCGAGAACTTGTCTTGACAATCGATGATCTACAGAAAGTCCCCCCCGACAGTACAGAATTTCTCCATTTCCTTCTCGTAGTTTGGCATCGTCGAAACAACCTCGAAGAGACTACGCACCTTGGGCTGTATCGTCTCACTCGTTCTTCCAGGAACATGTAACGAAGGCTTCAAAGGTAACAATTCTTTGACGTCCTATATCCAAACAAGACCTATAAGCCGATGATTAGTGGTAGTGGAAGCGCGAAATGAAACGAGAACGAGGGTTAGGAGAGCTCTGGAACGTCAGAGAATTGTATGCACCCGTGGCAGGTTCTTGTCCATGCGCCTGTCGCGGAACCTGTGTTAACGAAGAATCGGTGATCGTGTTCTATGGCTTGAAATCTGCAAACGAGGTGAGGCTTTGTTGTTTCTCGAGTTTGAAGGCCAACTCACGTATGTGTATGTCCGGATATCAGAACGCCTACGTCCATTTGTCGAGCGATAGAGCTGAGAGAGTCGAGATCGCCCGTTGGTATAGACTGATGGCCATGTATGACGCCGATTCCGATGGGTGCATGCACAACGGTGACTGAGTTGGAGAATTTTAAGCCTCGTGAGTCGTCAAAATACCTGCAAGCTATCGGTGAACTCACTGTATCCTAGTCGCCCTTCATGACAGTGAAATCTGAAGCGACTGTCTTGAGGTACTCATACGTTCCCTTGTCTCAAACGTCTCCTGTGCACAGATCTTACCGGAAACGACGTGCTGTCGTTGAATATTCGTTGGCTCTAGTGGACACGGTGGTTTGGAAAGCGAGAACGAGTACGGGCACAGTAGCGCGAGAGCTTTCTTGGTGTATCGGTGTTCTGGATCGTCGTTTCACCGTGTCTCGAAAGAACCAGAGAGTGTTCTCTACTGTAAGCTTGAGATACGTGAGCTCCCAGACGAGATAAATGTGTTTGAGCAAAATAGATTGCGTACCGTTGATCGTCGAAGTGATCGCCAGAGGAAGTGAGGCTGGTGGTGGCGTCTAGATCTTGGGGCAGGGGAAAGGGTCTTTGGCGAGTCAAAGCACGAGGATCATCGGGGTGTCTATAAGATGTGCACGGTACTACGAGGTAAGTACCGGTCAGTAGAATCGTAAACGCACCACGAAATCCTTCCAACTCAGCTCCTCCAATGAGACCGTCCATCGCTGAGATAGATCCAAAAGCAAATGCAGATATTGCTGATGTCTAGATCTTGTACCACGAGGAATCGGATCGTCTACAGGATATACACTGCGCTGCGAGGTTAATATTGATCAGTAAAGTCGAAAACGCACCTTCAAACTCGTCTCCTCCGAGGCGAGGTGCAAATCTGTAGCCTTTCAGATGGAATATATCCGTGTTAGCATGCGCACCACAGAGATACAACAAGTGGTTGAGTCGTCCACGAGCCTGGTTGAGTCGTCCACGAGCCTGGGTGAGTGGACGAAAGAACCGAGAGTCAGGCGCTTGAGTGGCGCTTGTTCAAGTTCCAAGCTGGTTCAAGTTCGTCGCAACTTGAATCATCTCAGTCAACTGCAAGTACCTCGACCTCGTACCCATTTCTTTCATCCGAACTTGCCCTCCTGGATCCCCCCAAATGGACCAACCCCACTTCGAGATCGTCAAAGTAAATCCCATTCACCAGTTTCATCGTTCTTCTTTCTGAATCTAGGCAGATAAAAGCTGTTCGCAGATGCCTTGGCAATATATTCGGTGCGAATCCTTTCTTTTCTACACGTATCAGTAACGTCCCCGAGGACTTAGAAGGCGTCTTTTGTCGTCTTCTTGCTCTGCACTGCAGAACGACGCGACCTGGGAGCTCCATGTCTGGTTCAAGCGGTCATACGAGGCACTCGTTCTGTCGTTTCGGTACGTATCTGTCTCTCCAGCTCTGAGAAGACTGATCCTGGTTCTGATACTTCGGTGTCAGGTGGAGATTCGAGCAGTCCATCTTGGGACAGCGAATAACGCAAGACGGTTCCATCAAATACTTCGATATCGAGCTGGCCAAGTGGCACGTAGGCTTGAAGGACACGGCGTTCGCTGTTGAGGCATTCATCTGCTCCCCGAGTTCCTAATGATAGTAACATGTACTGGTTCTTTTTTTGTGTAATGGTACGAAATGTGGAGTCATACGAACATGATAGCGATACCACAGAAAAGAATTTCAAAAGTAGGCAAACGAGAAAATAGCAAGCAGCACCAGACGAAGAAAGAGAAGGAGCGGAGCCTATGTACAAACCACAGCAACAAGGAAGTAGAACGAAGAACGAACAATCCCAGTCTCAGTCTCAGAAAAATGTGTGCATGTGCGTGTGTCCGAGTTATACCCTGGCCTCGGGTGCATCAGCCAACTTCACCTTTGATCTTGGCGGGCTCGACTTTGACATCGTCCTTCCTCCCTCCGCCTCCCCCCGCACTTCCACTTCCACCACTCCCATTGACGCTGGGTGAACCGCCAGCACCACCACCACCGCCTTCATCTCCATCCCCCGATCCCTCAGCAGTCCCAGTCGAACTGACTCTCGATCGCTTGCTACTCGGCGCATTCGTATCGCGGTTCTTCATCCTGGGCGAAGTGACGTTACTCCCACCGCCCCTACCTCCTCCGCTGAACATGTCAGGGAGGGGTCTGTCGCGTTCCCATGACATCGGTTCCCTGCCTGAAGAGGAGGCGGTCGTAGCGGAGGAAGGTGGAGGCGGGGCACCAGACAGAAAGTCAAGCCAGTTGCTTTCTGCACCCCCAGGAGCGGAACCTGCGCTTCCAGGCGGTGCTTGAACTGTTATGAGCATATGAGTGTCTGTTCTCAAGATAATAGAAGAGGGCACACACCTGCTTGCGGTTGCTGCCCTTGAGCGTGAACGGGCCAATCGAGACCCGGGAAAGGTTGACTCTGGTTCTGCACTTGCTGACGGTTATGCTCGTCTGCGTCTAGAAAGGCAGCAAACAAATCCGGACCTGCTGGAGGCGGAGCGGGAGGTGGTGGTTGTGCAGAGTTTGACGAGTGAGGGTGGTGATTCGCCGAGGAATGATGATGCTGCTGCTGTCTTATGAGCTGCTGATACATTCCTTGACCTTGACCTTGCTGATTCTGATCGCCGTACCGGGGTGGGGGAGGGGGAAAGGTGCTTCGACGAGAAGAGGAAGTCGGGTGGTTGAAGTCGAATGCACCGGGTATAAAACTAGGTGGAGGAGGAGGCGTGGAGACGGGATTAAAGAAGGCGTTGTTGACGTTGTAGTGCGGTTGGTTTTGAGGTGGGGGCCGGAAACCAGACGAATTGGTGGTTGGGGATCCGTGACCGTGGTATCCATATCCTCCACCTCCACCGCCGCCGCCGCCGCCAGCAGAGGTAGGGTCGTCAGAGGAAGAGCGACTGTGGGTGTTGATGTTGATGCTGGGACTGGTACGTGGTTTCTTGTTGGAGCCCGAGTTGGAGTGGTGGGAAGCGCTGCTGCGGAGTCCGCTCATGGAGTGACGGTCGCTAGAGATGGGTAAGGAGGAAGTGGGAGGAAGCTGGGACGGGTGATGGAGAGGCATTGGAGGCGGGGGAATGGTCATGGGGTGGCGCAAGCTGTACTCCATCTGCGAGGGTGTTAAAGATGCTACAAAAGGACTTTTCTTGACTCACATCGACGTTCATGCCCAGATCGTTTCCCATCGACGATTTGCCAAAGTCAGGCTTGAGCTTCCCGTCACCGCGTCTTTTTGCAGCGCGGTTGTGCATGTCCTGGTGGTCGTCTTCGTCTACGTCGTCGTCGTCTGCTTCACCGATATCCTCGAGCTTTGGGTTTCCTGAAAAGTCTGCGGGACCTTTTGTGTCTTTTTCACCGTCGTACCTGAGGTGACGCTGAACGACATCGTGGATGTCTGTTGAGCCGTACTGGTAGAGCTTTACATGATGTCCAGGACGTTCCTCTGCGATAAAAATAGAACCGGAGGGTTAGTACTGGGCGGTGATGTTGTGGATGGCTGCGAACCAAAGATGATGACTGCGACGTCTACCGAACACAATACGCCTAGCTCGTAGGCCTTTTTGAAGAGACCATTCTTGCGCTGTTGGACGTTGAGTGGCAAAGGAAAAGATAATAATAATTAGATGCCAAGACTTTTTTTTGCGAGGTAAAAATAACGAAAAACGGGGGGGGTACGTGCCTTTAAAAAGGTCACAGAGCGATTGCGCTCGTGCTAAGTATAATCAAAAGTGAATTAAGCGAAGGGGATTGTATAATTGGAGGTCGACGAGGATGGCGACGATAATAGCAGGCGGGCGTGGGTGTAATTCGAGCCAAGTTCTGCCCATTTGTGGGAGAGCAATACTGGGAGAGTCTTCTGAGAGAGAGGTGCCGGTGATGGTTGCAGTGAATTTCCATTTCGCACAGAATCCAACCTTGCCTTTTGCTTTTGCGAGAGGTCCTGGAACACGAGTACTATAACCTGCCAACTGCCACCTACTAGGCCTGCCACCCAACTCCTACTAAGAACTCGCTCGCCGGGTTAGGGTTACGTGTGACTAAGCGACGCCACTCACCTCCTCTATCCACGACACGCAAACAAGTGCAAACACAAAAAAGCTGCATCTACAAAACGGTCAGTCGGCTAGTTTTAAAATTTCCAGGGTTTCCCCTCCCGAGGGTTCTCTAAGTTCATATCTATCCACAAGGCGCGTGACGCGTCTACGCGTGAGGACGTGACTACGCGTGAGGACGCGATGGGTTTAGATGGATACGATATGGCGGAGTGGCATACCCGTACCGACATACTAGACGCTGCGACCGTCGATTAGCCGAGGCGGACATGCGTATATGCAGGTGAAATAGCGAGCCTGTATGTAAAATTAGTCGAGATACTCGTTGGATCGCTGTAATAGACTCACTGGTTGGCAGACGACGAGCAGTAACTTGTTTCATCGGTCAGCTCTTAGAGTCAGACCAGATCGCTCGCCGCAGGGCTAGGATCTCGCATTTCTGAGTTCCCCAAGGGGTGGCCACGCAGATGTAGGTGTAGACGTGATCGCCGGAAGCCTATATATCAAATTAGAATGTGGGGAAACTGTTGAGATGGTTGTAATAGACTCACTCGTTGGCAGACGACGAGTGACGACTTGATTCGTCGCTCGACTCGTGGAAGTTCCTCCTACTAGCACGAGATCGCTGGCGGCAAGGCCGAGACCTTGAATTTTCGACGTCGAAGATTAGCGCGTAAACAGGCGAAGGGTGTGTTCCCCGGAAGCCTAGATATCGAATTAGAATGTTAAAGGGATGTGTGAATGGCTGTGATAGACTTACTCTTTGGTAAACGACGAGAAAGGACTTCATATGTTGCTCGACTCGTAGAGGTTCGAGACGAGAAAGCCGTATTGGACGAATGGTGGTCACGAGAATGTCCATGTAAGAGCGATTTCAGGAAGCTAAGACATCGCGTTAGAATGGCAGCATGGTGCTTGGATGTTTAACGAACTTACCAAAGGACCCAACTCGCTAGGACATCTCAAGAACGCTCGCCACAAGGCCTACATGTCGCCGTCTTGACGTCGAACGTTGACGCGCGAGTTAGGTGGAAAACAAGGATGAAGGTGGAACAGCGATTGCGGGAAGCCTGCATATCGAGTTAGAATGTCGAGTTACTGTTTGGATGATTGTGATGGGCTTACTATGTGTGCGCAGACGACGAGCAACGACTTGGTCCATCGATCGACTCGTAGAGTTGCTCGCCGCAAGGCCAGGATCTCGTATGCTTGACGTCGAGTATTGGCGCGTAAAATAGACGAAGGGTGAGGATGAATAGAGGTGAGACAGCGATTTCCGGAAGCCTATATATCAAATTAGATTATTGAGATGTTTGGATGATTGTGATAGACTTACTACATGGCAGACGACGAGCGAGGACTGGGTACGTCGCTGGACCCGAAGAGTAACACGAGATCACTCACGGATCTCTAAGAGACCTCGCACTCTTGAGTTGGACGAGGGGTGGTCACGAGCATGTAGGTGTGAGAGTGATTGGCGGAAGCCTGAATATCGAGTTAGAATGGCACAACGATGTTGGAATGGGTTCAACGAACTTACCAAAGGTTAGGGCGCTAAACGCGTCAATATATCTTGGTGAACCGAGAACGCTCGCCGCAAGGCCAGGATCTCGCGTTCTCGACGTCGAAGATTGGCGCGGGAGTCAGGCGAAGGGTGAGGATGGAGGTGTAAGAGCGATTGGCGGAAGCCTATAAATCAAATTAGAATGTTGAAAGACTATTCAGATGATTGTAAGAGACTTACGCTATGGCAAACGACGAGCGAGGACTTGGTACGTCGCTCAACTTGTAGATCATCACGAGATCACTCGCGGATCTCGCTCGTTGAGGTAGACGAGGGTTGGCGACGAATACGTAGGTATGAGAGCGATTGGCGGAAGCCTGGAAATCAAATTAGTATAACAGAACCGAGGTTTGGATGATTGTGATAGACGTACAAAAGGTTGGAGGGCTACGCCCTCCTCTCCACCCAAAACAAACCGCGGTTCATCTCTGAACTGGTAAATTATATGATAGTACGGTGAGTTTGCTCGCCGCAAGGCCGAGATCTCAGATTTTTGGTCGTTCTTCTTGTTTCAAATGTTCTTCGAAGGAGGTCAGGTGAACGGCGACAAGTAGAAGACCATATGTTGGTTTAGAGTGTCGGGAGAGACACGACATAACATACAACGAAGAAGAGATCTAGATGGCTCAAGACATCGGTGCAAGATCAAGAAAAGAGAAACGGAACCGACGTACATACGTCAAAGAAAAGACTCTGTAGACTACTTGCCGTGACTTGAGATGTGGGATTATTTGACCGTGGTGTAGGGCACGCGATATAGCCAGAGCAAGAGGCAACGATTGGCGGAAGGCTGTATATTAAGTGAGAATCTGAACGTGCATAATGAGGACTACAATAAACTTACAAGACGACGAGGGCGCGTAGCGCCCTCTTACTCCCGAAGAGCCGATACACAAGCTCTAATGGGGTCGAGGAACACGAAAGGTATATCTCGAGATGGGGACAACGCTCGCCGCAAGGCCGAAATCTCAGATTTCTGACCGAATTTCGGAGTACGTGAGTTAGCCGAGGGGGAAGACGTAGATAGAGGTAGAACGAGAGTTATCGCAAGACAATGCCTCGAATTAGACTGTGGGGGATGGGGGATGTAGGAAGTGCTCGAGTAAAGACATGAAAGACTAGGAGGGCGCTACGCGCCCTCTCACTTTGCGATAGACGGTGCACAAGCTCTGATGGTCTCGATATTTTATCCTACGATGGTGAGGCCGCTCGCCGCGGGGCCGAAATCCCAGATTTTGGACCTTGCTTTTTGGCGCATGAGTTAGCCGAGGGGCAGTTGCGGATGGAGATGGACGAGGATAGTTGCAAGGCTGTATAGCGAATCAGTATCTCGAAGACATGCATAACAGTTACGAAGAACATACCAGACATGGAGGGCGCTTCGCGCCCCCTTAATTCAGACCGAAAGGTGATCAAGTCCTTGTATCGATGATCAAAACGATATTTTATTCGAGGATGGTGAGGCCGCTCGCCGCGGGGCTAAAACCTCGAGGGTTTTGACCAATTATCGAGGTACGTGAGTTAGCCGAGGGTGGAGATGTGGAGTGGGGTAGAACGATGATGTACGTGAGGCAATATATTGAATTAGAGGTTGGCGGGGATGTATGGAGGGTTAGGGATGCAAGATGACGAGGGCGCTGTCTCCAAGCTAGACGGTCCACAACCTATGTTGTGCTCGATAATTCTCCTCCGATTGTGAGGCCGCTCGCCGCGGGGCCGAAATCCCAGATTTTGGAGCTGGCTTTTTGGCCTTGAGTTAGCCGAGAGTGCGTATGTGGATGGAGATGGAACGAGGATAGTTGCAAAACTATATAGCAAATTAGTATCTCAAAGAGAGGACATAACAGTTATGAAGTACATACCAGACATGAAGGGCGCTTCGCGCCCTCGTCCTCCACATCGAATAGTGACCGAGTTCTTTTATCGTTGGGCAATATGATATTTTATTCTAATATTGGGAGACCGCTCGCCGCGGGGCCAAAATCCCAGATTTTCGACGACGTTTGTGTGTGCATGGGTTAGCCGAAGGTCGAGCGATTTGTGATGGCGTAATAGCGATCTGCGGACGCCTGAATATCAAGTCAGAATCTGGGGAGGAAGTGGAACCAATATACCCGACATACCAGGTGCTTCCCCTCTCGCGTCGCAACAAGAACAGTGTTACGGGGATCTGGTTTCTCCATCAGCACGTTGGAAATATACTAGGTACTGTAGATCTGCTTACCACAAAGCCTGGATATCGAAAACTTGGCGATAGAACTGAACGAAGAAAGTAGGTGATAACGCGAAGGTGAGGTGGGGCTGAGACTACAGGAGCTAGTTCTACTACGCCGAGGTGTGGGCTGCCAATATTCGACAGAGACATCGTTCCCTACTCATTGCGTTGACCTGTCAGTGGGTGGTTCATAAGTTATGACGGACATAGAGAACCAAAATAAGCACGTACGTATCAAGGAGGCGCTTCGCGCCTCTCGTTGTCTATCCCAACCCAAGCTCGGCGATGTTGCCGAAGAACTACATCCTTGTACAACGTCGCTCGCCACGGGGCAAAAATCTCAGATTTGGAGGCTTCCCTCCAAGTAGACAAGTTAGCCGAACATAGACTGAGCTATGGATGTGGGGGATGTCTGAAAACAAAGTCAGGATTTGGAGAGGAATTCCAAACGGATGTACTAACACGTATAATTCGTTCTCGAAGTGCCAGCATGCTCGTCGCAAGGCCCATATCCCAGATTTCTTATGGTGGATCCACCGCGTCCGAATGAGAATCTCATAGAGTGGAAAGGATCGAGTCAATGATGGAGTTGGAGATGGGAGCTGTGCTCCATAGTATACGGTGTCGGTGGTTCCTAGTGGTGTCGAGAACGCACGAGCTCAGGATATGGCGACTGATGGACACTACACGATGCGACATAAGTCTCAGTGAGTTTCAGATATAGAGAGACGTACAGAGATCGTATTTCCCTCCTCCGCCGCCCGTAGGACTACGATCGACGTCTCGTCTACACGTTTCGGACCTTCCTTGAGAGACTGGGAACTGTGTTTAGCTTCTCGGTGAGTTCTCGGCCATAGTGAATTCTCTTCAAGCCGACTTACCACAAATCAACTGCCTTTCCAGATCTCTTCTGATACTAGAAGAATGACAATGGAAGGTCAGTCTAGGGTATACCGTTTTCGGTTCCAAGAATGACGAACCAAATCGTCGTCGGCCCTCTTTCCACCTTCAATGAACTCTTGAACTTGACGCGGTGACCGATCGCTTCAAAGAGTACGAGGATGTCGTTTGACGTTGTATTGTACTTGCGTTGCAGGGAGCTCGGGTTGTGGATGGGATCACGACGAAATCCAGACGAGTGCGAAAGACTGAAAGATAATCGATAATTCCATAAGCGCTGGTTAGCGCCAGTGATCGAAGAGTGAAATCCAAAAATAAGCGTACCCTGTTTGCGCTCAGAAGGTCTTGCCAAACAACCGCCCGCGATAATCAGAGCTCGATCACTCCAATCTATATCTCCATCGGCTAGATCACGACATCGTCAGCTTATGTCGAGCTCAAATAAATATACAACGTACCTGCGATACATCAATATCATGTGGGGGAGATGGAGAGGTGCAGATAGAGGTGCGGGAGGAGGCGAATCGACAAGAAAATAATTGGGCATAATTCGGGCAAGGGGGAAAGGTAGAGCACAGTTGCTGAATGGGTGAGCTTTAATACCTTCACAATTGATCGTCACTGAGATTATTTTGGATCCATCAATTTGGGTCCGCGTCAACCTCGAACCGGATATACACTTCAGGGTCAGACTCCGCAACCCAAATCCGAGACTTCCTTCGCGTATTGTGCAGACGCCGTGAGCCGTAATTCCATTTCTAATAATTTAGTCATTCAGGGACAGCATTTCATCACACCCTCGGGCCTGGCTTGTTGTTTTTTTGGCTGCCTCAAGCTCTCAAATCTTATTCACACTCTCTGAAGTAAATAAGGCTTATGGTCATTATTCTCAATGCTCATCCTCACGGTGAACTGCTCATTCAACTCAAGGATTCACACAAAGAAAAGGGAAGGTCAATCCAGCTTCAACTGTAGAAGCTATGAGTGATAGATCAGGGGGAGATCGATCGCATAGCCACGCAGCTAGGCGGTCCTTCTTCCCCAGACATATTACTCATAGTAAGGAGATAATTACCTAAGAATCAGAGCCAAGTTACCCGAGAGTTTGTGGCCTGACAGAAATATCAGCTGCTAAATGTTGTGGCCCTGTCCCTGCATAATATTCAGGCCACAACACATTGTCAAGATCTTGATTTGAAGATGATTCAAGATAGAGAACTTACAATTTTATTCTGCTCCCTGATTCTCCAGCCAGTAAGTATTCCAAGCATGCAAGCACAGTAGGTACATGTTTTCCAGACAGAGATAAGAATATACTAGGATAGTATACTCGACAGTCCACTGGTCCCATACAAATGTAAGTATGCCGGAATCTCGGAAAGTCGACAGCCAATGGCGAGTGATCAGCGGTCCTTGATCTAGAGATTCCGAACCACGTACGTGAGCCACGGTGACCTTCAAGTGACGTACCTTACCTCAGACTCCAAAATGGAGACTGATCTATCGTACAAAATAAATCAGTAACCAACGGGAAAACATATGAGCTCACATATCAGGGTCCGAATCGGAATCGAAGAGTCTATGAGAGAGTAAGCTTTTGCACGTACTCATCGATGTCCGCGTCACCGAAACCTCGCCTTCCACCGCAGCCGAGTCGACGAGACTGTCGATCAAACAATGATGACATGCGTGACTAGGAAACCAAAGATAGATAGAAAGGAATAGCTACTACGATCTATAGGAAGACGGGAGATATTGGTGAAGAATGCGAAAGTGAGCGCACCGGCGATGCTCGAGTCTCAGATACTAGTATGGATGTCGACCTTTGTCTCGACACCGTTAGATCGGAGGTCGATATGTGCGCATCGTGCGAGCCTACCAACGTCGAAACACGGGGGATGTTCAAATTCTTGAACGGCATCGCGGATCTAATTGCGCACATCCCAGCATCAGTTGGTAAGATAACGGATAACCAGGCAAAAGGACGCACCTCGAGCAAGGTAAACCATTGAATCTACTGTTGCTGCAAGTGGAAGCATTCCTGATTGTTCGTCGTCTATTCACGCCAGAAAGCAGCTCTGCTGGGCCTTCCTCGACTTCCAGTCGCGTTCCGCCCACTTCAGACGGTGAGGTCGTTCGGAAACAGTAGAAGTAAGACTAAAGGGAAGGGAATGAGTATGGAATGAGTAGTGGAAACGAATTAGATACCCCGAATAGATGCTCACTTACTGTCCTCGTGAACCGTCCATCGTGTTCGTCTTCGAAGCCTAGTCTTGTCAGAGTCAGTCGGATGTCGAGTTGGTACGCGTTCGAGAGGTCAGATCGAAAATCGGCCCAGCATGACTGCAAGAGGTCGTTGAGTGAGCTTGAGTCTCGGGTTAGCAAACAAGTCTGCACTGGAATACTCAACGAAGACATGAGATGATACGACATACCTTGGTATAAAGCAGGATATAACATGCAAGAAATCCGTCTGATAGGACGATGACAGACGGTGTCGCCAGATAGAGGCCTGAGATTCCAAGTCTTACGAACCGGTAGAATATGAATTTTGATTGATTCGATCGACGTGCTGTTTCCATAGATTCGGTGGCAGGGATTCGATGCGAAGGAAGGAAGTGAAGAGGGTGGGGAAGTGTATAGTGCGCAAAAGCCAGCAGGAGGGAGTTGTGAACGTCGAGTGGAAGTGGGTTCAATTCGGATTCGATCGCCCCTGAGGCTAACAACTAGACGTACCTCTGGCCCGTGTTCTGCACGATTCGAACGGTAGAAACGTCAGTGAACACCATCAAGAATGATTAGAGTGAAGCTAATGGGGGATGGAAACAAGCCAATGGACGTACCAAGACCTCGACTCAGAATTCTGTCTTGAATACCACCACCTGCCGTTGCAGAGGCTAGCGGACCCTCTGATGTAGTTGCTGTCAAGATCTCGTTCCGTCGAAGTGTGTTGTATGTCACGTCCGACGAGATTCAGAGGTTGTTGTCGACGAGTATGTCAGTATGAACGAAAGCAGATACAAAAGAATGGTCAAGACGTCTGCGAGAAGTTGGGATTTCGAGACCATCAGTGCAGATATCGAGACTATGCAACGTACCTCGACGAGAGAAAGATGTCCAGTAAATCAATATTTCCATTCTGTGGAATGATAACGGAGTATGTCGCCAGATGAAGGCTTGATTGGCAATCAAGCCTTCATCTGGCAGTACGAACGAAATTTGAGGATAGCCGTTAGTTGTTGGGGCGTTGTTCGCGTGATTCTGTCGACATGCTGGTGTAGATAAGCTGAGGGTTCGACAACGACGATGCATCTGGAGAGTGTTTGCAGCAGCGCGAGAATCGAGATGAGAGTGAGAATTGAGTTCGATCGCGTCTGCTAAATTACTTTTCAAATCTAATCTTCGCGTCTCGCATCCATCCACCATGTTCAATTCCTCGACACCCATCCTCTCGCACTCATTTCCACCTCTCAAATCCAAAATAGACAACTTCTCAACTCACAAGCTCTCAAGTCCGAAGTATTTCTGAACTTCAGGTCCCGCAGACGACATCCTCATATTGTACATATTATCGAGGTAAGCCGACAGGTTTTGATGTTCAAACTTGGATATATCTGTATTATAGCCATCTTTATCTTATTCTCGACCGCACACGCGTCGCTGAAGCACTCTCAAATCATCGTCGATCTGGTCGACGAAAACTGAGAAAGGTCTCCTTCCTCAGTTTTCGTCTTCGGAATGCGCAATATCCGAGTGTCATACTTGCAGGAGTGTCGAGAGTATTACCCAGGTGAGCTTCATATCATCAGTCTGGCTCGTAAGTCCATCTCCACCACCACACCCGTTCCCCAATCGTCTTCTCCCCAGTTGCCCATGTCGCTCTCAATCAGAGCTCATGGCAATCTCCCTCGTCATTCATTCTCTTCAACTGACTCCGACCCTCCTCGCTGAACTCCTAAGGTAGATACAGAGATCGTGAGTTCTCTCCCACTTGTATGACTTCAGTTCATCACTGGCTTCACCAATCTACCTAGACAGGTGGATACCCACGAGTGCTGGCGTTACCTCTGACAGAACACGGCACGTCTCTCGATGCGGTAGTTGATGCATAGCTCAGTCATTCGTCGTCAGGAGTCAAGAATAGCGCGAAGAGTGGTAGTTCGTTATTAGGGTACGGTGGCAAGGTAAGTAACTAAATCTAGATTCTTGTCAATACCAATCTACCCGTATCTGCAGCATCTGCATCGCCTCTCCCATTTTCCAGCAGCGTTCATAGACCTTTATCGCTACTTTTCCACTCTGAATCACGTCGTTATCGAGCAACAGCAGTCCTCGACGCACGGGACAGGACATCTTGCGCAGGTCCTCGAGCTTCAGGGACATATTCAGCATCATTGCAGCAGGTGAGTTCTCTCCCAGCCGTTCAGGCGAACAGACAGCATCGATGGTTCTAGCCATCTAACTCATCCTGAGAAGATATACGAAACACGGCGCGGGCTCCATAGTTCCCCTTGAACTCCATATACACCAAAATGATGACGGTGACAGCTCGCTGTCTGACTGCTCTAGAGTGCGTGCATATGGCTTCAGTACCATTGGTCGACACTATCTGACGGTCTAACAGGGAACGCAAAGCCCGAACACAACGGCACACTTGGAACCACAATTGCTGTATTCCAATTGGACACCGCATCTCCAAGTACACGGTCTCGCGATGCCCATACAATCCTAGGACCATCGTTACTGCATACGGCGCCACACGCGTGAATCTGCAAGATTGCAGATCCAGATTTCAGCGGGGACTCTAGCCGATATTGCATCTTTTTCGAAAACGTAAGTCTCCATTCATGCGGATGTTTGGTCGTCTTGTTAGGGACTGACAACAGAGCCTCTTTTAGTGCGTATAAAGCCTGGCCGGAATTCCTCAATTTTCCCCATCTCCTTCTTTCCACTTCGTTCTCCTCCCATTTCATCATCCTCTCTTCTCTCATCATCGTCGCTCTCACTCTCAAGACTGCATATTCACAGTGAGTAATCCAGCTCATCGTGATCGTCGGCTTCTCGCTGACTTGTGTCTCCTAGGCCATAGCTCTGCCGATATTCTCGTTTTTTGGGTACGTGAACGTTGATTTCTCTTCCCATTCATATCGACTCACTCTGTAACCTTCTTTCTAGCTAGTAGATATCCTCGTCGCTGCTCTCTCTCGCCGATCCGTTCCATCTTCCAGGGTCCAGACACACCCCCAGTCAACCGATTATACCTTCATCGTCCTCGACGTACGTCTTATTTTCGATCTCACTGCCTGACGGTGAGTAGCTCGTTCTGCTTATCGTCGCCAAAGCCCCGCTGACATATGATCAGCTTCCAGTGGGTTGTTCGCCTTCCATGATGTTGCTTCTCACTCGAAACCTTCGCAATGACGCCGCATCTACTCTTAGCAGACCGTCATCGGCGTCAAGGCATGTTTCCCTTCTCGTCGCTACAGCTACCGTGACACTAATTTACGGTTCTCTATTGTCATAGCTCACCCTCCAGTCTCTTCCCGGGATATATATCTCACCAGAGGCACTTGCGTCGGCTCTTCCTTGGAACCACCTCTGCCGTCTACCACTAGGAATTAAACGGTAAATAAATGCTTCTATCATGTCTCTACGTGCTCACGTCAATTGCTTTGACAGATAAATCTATTTTGGGTCTTTCCCGCCTGTTCGAAGTGAAGTCCACGCTGCCTCAGCTATTTTCTCCCTCCCTCCGACCTCAACTACTTCGAGCGCATTCTAACTGACTGACCGTAAGTTTTCATTCGAAATATGACATTCTTGATGCTGGTATTGATGTCTACTTCATCGCTCTTGGAATCGTTTCTAGACGGTCCTAGTTTGGCCTTTTTCTTGGTCTGCTTCGATGCGCTTCGGCTAGTTACCCACACTCTCCTCTCTCCCACGTCGGCTGCGCCGAGCGCGAGTGCGATGAGGGGCAGAGCCCCTCATCGCGTTCCTTTACGAGGTCTAGTTTGACATCAATTTGGCTGAGATATCACTAACTGTAAGTGGTTATTTGAGACATGAGATATCTGAGGCAGATGTTGAGTCCGTGGCTCTTGACAGAATTTACTGAGTTTCGTCAGTTTCCAGTATCAATTCCATCCTTGCGGACGTCGCTGCCGACGATCTACAACATATCTCTCATGTTGTCTTGCAAGCGCTAGAGCCCGCCATTCTTTTTCCCATCAATCCCTTCACGATGCACAGGTACGTTGATGTTCACGTCTCTCAGGGTATCTTCGTTCGTGCTCTCTGACAGTTTAGTAGTGTCTTCAAAGTTGACGAGTCCATTTCCGACTGTCTTCTCATCGATTCGCACCACACCAGCCTCGGTACAGTGACGTGTCTCGTTTGGTCTCTGCCTTGGGCTCGAGGTAGACAACGGGATATATTATGTAGTACAACTGATGTAGATTTATATAAAATTTTAATCTTTGATTTTTTCTTTCGAAATCCGTACCCTTCTCCTCGAACCTCAGACTGACATATGTCAACGAAGCCGTCCGTCCGTCCATTGAGCTCTCAGTGCGTGCTAACGAGTTCTAAAGCAAGTACTCACCTATTTGCGAGAATCCGATGTCAAACCGAAGATACTAATCGTAGTTGTCGAGCTCGAAGGACTAGCAAGCAAACCGTTAACTTCTCGTCTTGACAATCGATGATCTATAGAAAGTCCCCCCGAGTACAGACTTTCTTCGTGTCCTTCTCGTAGTTTGGCATCGTCGAAACAACCTTGAAGAGACTACGCACCTTGGGCTGTATCGTCTCCCTCGTTCTTCCAAGAACATGTAACGAGGTCTTTGAAGGATAGATATCTTTGATGTCCCATATCCAAACAAGACCTATAAGCCGGTGATTCGTGGTAGGGGAACTGTGAAGAAGGAGAACGAGGGTGATGAGTGCTCTGGAATGTCAGAGCATTATATGCACCCGTTATATGTTCCTGTCCATGCGGAACTTGGGTTAACGAAGAATCGGTGACCGTATCCTATGGCTTGGAATGGGGGGAACGAGGTGAGGTTCTGTTATTCAGAAGGTTTGTAGGCTAACTCACGTATGTGTATGTCCAGATACGAGAACGTCTATGTCCATTTGACGAGCGATAGAGCTCGGAGAATCGAGATCTCCCGTCGATACAGACTGGCGTTGATATAGACTGGTGTAACGCCAATTCCGATGGGTGCATGCACAACGGTGACTGAGGTGGGGGATACTGAGCTCTGTGAGTCGTTGGGATCTCTCCAAGCTATCGATGAACTCACTTAAATGTCGTCGCTCTTCACGGAAGTGACATCTGAAGCGACTGTCCTGAGGTATTCATACGTTTCCTTGTCACAAACGTGCATAGACTAGACTTCGCTGGGAATAACGTGCTGTTGTTGGCAGATCGTCGTCTCTAGTGGACACGGTAGTTTGGAGAGCGAGAACGGGTACGGGCAGAGTAGCGCGAGAGTTCTCGTGGTATATTGATGTTGTGGATCGTCGTTTCACCGTGTATCTAAAGCGCCAGAGAGTGTGCTCAACTGTAATCTTAACATATGTGAGTTTCCAGACGAGAAGAATGGGATTGAGGAAGAGAGATTGCGTATCGTTGATCGTCGAAGTGATCGCCAGAGATAATGAGGCTGGTGGTGGCGTCCAGATGTTGCTGCAGGAGAAACAGTCTTTGTCGAGTCAAAGCACGAGGATCGTCGGGTTGTCTACAGAATGTACACGGTACTACGAGGTAAGTACCGGTCAGTAGAATCGTAAACGCACCACGAAATCCTTCCAACTCAGCTCCTCCCGATGAGACCGTCCATCGCTGAGATAGATCCAAAAGCAAATGCAGATATTGCTGATGTCTAGATCTTGTACCGCGAGGAATCGGATCATCTACAGGTTGTACACGACGTATACGAAGTCAGTACCTCGAAAACGTACCACAAGATCCTTCGAACTCGTCTCTGAGTCTGATGCGACGTGCAAATCTGTAGCCTTTCAGATGGAATATATGCATGCTAGAATGCGTACCACAGAGATCCAACAAGTGTTTGAGTCGTCGACGAGCCTGGGTGAGTGGGCGAAAGAAACGAGAGTCAGGCGCTTGTCAATGGACGAGTGGCGCTCGTTCAAGTTCGTTGCAACTGAGTCTGCATAAAGTTACTTTTTGGCCTAACTTGCTAACTTTTTTCCGTATTATTTTTGGTGGGTTAACTTTAACTTTACTTTTCCCACGCTTCGCAATTTAACTTGTACTTCGCCTAACTTGTACGGTTCGACCGTCACCTATTGCTGATATTCTATGGCTGAACAATCTACGAGCAGATTTCCGTCTACTTACTCGATGATGAAGGCACCTTTCTTACTGGTATATTGTTCTCGCTCTGGTCCATCCACGGTCACCGGACTCCCATTAGCCATGCGCGTGTCGCGTCGTGTCAGGCCGTCTAGTACTACTGACCATCTATAGAGGTATTTCGTGGAACATAACAAGCGCGCAACTCTTTGGCAGTGTCGTGCAATGCTCTGTAAGGGCTGGCAGCATCCTGCGGTGTCTTCTCACTCTGACCCTGCACCTGTCATGTCAATGATGTCAGGCCGTCTACCCCACAATTGTGGAGGCATTTCCGGTGCTCTACAAGAACGAAGAATGCCTTGCTCTTCTAGTACTAGTATCTGAGGAACTGACAGGGCCCTCTTGAGTTTACGAGCCGTGCAAAACCGTGTTCGGGAAGCACTACAGCCACAGCCACGATCGTCACGAGTCTACACATCGTCGAAAGCCGCAGGGAGTCTCGTAGTAAGTACACGAGTCTACGCGTCGTTAAAGGCCAGAGGAAATCTTGTAGTACACAAGTCAACGCGTCGTCAAAGGCCAGAGGTTATCTCGTAGTACGCGAGTCTACCCGTTGTCAAGGGCCGGAGGGAATCTCGTAGAACAAAATCTTGTCTTATATGCTAAACTGATGTGATTGCTTCTCAATATTCTAGATATGGGCAAGTTCAGCCTCAATTCGACGGCCTCTACATCGTATGTGGAAGTCTGGATCGTGCAGGGGCCTGAAACATTGAACCACAAGTGGGCCTTTGTGAGTCGTGACTTCGCATGTCAACTTTTCACGCCAACTTACCGTCAACGTGTTCCCCTACCAAGTTAACTTGCACCAAGTTAACCACCCGACCAAGTTAACTTTTCCCCCTACCAAGTTAACTTGCACCCGACCAAGTTAACTTTTCCCCCTACCAAGTTAACTTGCACCCGACCAAGTTAACTTTTCCCCCTACCAAGTTAACTTGCACCCTACCAAGTTAACTTTTCCCCCTACCAAGTTAACTTTTCCCCCGACCAAGTTAACTTGCACCCTACCAAACTAACTTTTACCCCGACAAATTGACTTTTCACCGGACAGTTTCTATCATTGCTGGGCGAGCGGACGGATTGTCAGACTTGAATTGGGTCTATATGCTCAAGTTCTCTTTACTAGTCTACTACTTCGCCGCAATACAACTGGACCTTCTACTTTCGTCTCTCCCCTTTGAGCCTTTTTGGTTGACTTCTTCGCGACTCTCGGAATTGTGATAGGCTCCGTCTCCACTACAGGCTCGAGGGTTGGTGACAGGATAGTCGACGGCAGTGTAGGTGCTGTTGTTGTGAGTCGTTGAAACCGCGGTGCCTTCAGTTTCGAGTCATGAACGATGTGCTCTGCATCAAATTGAGAACGGAAGCTGAAGAGCTCATCAGGACCCCAATTGTTCTGGTGCTTTATGCCGAGCGGATCGATCGACGACCACATTTTTTCCAACCCAGCTTCCGATGCTAAAGCAGGACGAATGACCTTTGGCATGACAGCCGGATCCGAATCGTCGAGCTCCTGGAGAAGAGTTCCGTCCAGCGTGATTGGTTCTCCGAGATTGCGCTGAATGGCAACCAAATATAGAAACATTGCGCCTACACCCCAGACTCTCTGCAATGTCTCCGTGAGGTTAAGTTGATTGAGCCGTTCACTTTCCAAAAGGGCTTTGAGAGTATCAAAAAGAACTTCCTCGGCTTCGAGAGTCCGTACACGGGGATTCCGTTCATGAATCCACGAGTAAGAGGCATTTGCCCTTCCGCTTGGTACACATTTCTTGAGCCATTCGGTCCAGCTAGCAATGACAGGGTTGTCGACATTCCAAGCTACCAATAAGTCCGCGAGCTGTGGCACTAAAGACGCAAACAGTGCTCTGAGCTCTGCACTGTCATCTGTCGAGGTATCAGAACCAATGTCCGGTGAGTTGTTGCGGCTCCGCCACCCAAGTGGGAAGCGTATACGACCTATCTGTATCAGGAAAGCTCTATGAGCCACTGGCAGGTCCAGATATAAATTTTGTTGTAGGTTGGCACTCACCTGGTCAGGTTCTAGGATAATGTCATAACGTCCTTCACAGAACTTGCGATCCCGTCGGAATTTAACAGACAAATCAGCATCCTGTTGGCCTCGTGCCTTCGGTAATACAACACCTTGTACCCATTCAAACTCATATTCCTCCTTGACGCGTAGAAGGTCAAAGGAGAGAAATCTAGCAGGGAGCCATATCCTTGAACTTGTCGGCATAAGACGTTGCATAGATAATTCTCCAGGGTCAAAACTGTAATGATTACACATCATATTTTGTCGTTCGTCAGTAGTGCAGATTGTACGAGGTAGAGTACATACATGGAATGCGGAGTTTCTGGTCGAATGTAACATCCAGTGCAGATGAAGATCACATCTGGATCGTTCCAATCGCAGTCGTCCGAGTCTGTCGTTTTATTGACGCAAGCGCGATGAGACCACTTCTCGCACCGCTCACACTGTATCATTTCCTGATCTTCTTCTTCATGACCGTTTCCTCGTGCTCCACATGAGTAGCAGTGCATCGGAAAGGGTGACGGACTTCGAGTTGTAGGGACGTCGACAATGTTGGGCACAGCAGTGATAGGTATACGGAGGTCGACAGTGTTCAAGTTGGAACCATCAGATGCATCAGT
Source organism: Sarcomyxa edulis (assembly GCA_009761415.1). Classification (NCBI taxonomy): domain Eukaryota; kingdom Fungi; phylum Basidiomycota; class Agaricomycetes; order Agaricales; family Mycenaceae; genus Sarcomyxa; species Sarcomyxa edulis. The sequence continues at coordinate 620,787 of QUOL01000015.1, read as the reverse complement.
ACTTGTACGAACATCGTGGTCCTCTGTGTCGCCAAGATTATCGTATAACTTGGGGTCATAATATTCCCAATCAGTGTCGCTGACATCTATAGATATTGGAGTTGTGTCGGGATCTATGATCTCAAAGTCGTTTGCGATAGCATGTCTTGTACGGGATGAAACCTAATTCTAGAGCCTCAGTAGTCATTCAAAAAGCTCAACCGTAGAAGTCTGACCTTTTGAGACGATACCCGGCAAAATACTAGTAGTGATGTTTCACGTGATGAAGTATCAAAGAAACTGCTGGGGCCAATTTCAGATAAACGTCCATGGTTCTCCATGTCGTTGTATTCGAAAGCACGGTCCCCAAGATTAAGTTGTGAGATGAAATGGTTGCCAGCTAGATGCTGCACCCTACCAGTGAGACGATATACAATCTCAGCTCCGCTTTCGTCTTCAAAGCTAAAGCCTTGTCCAAATGCGACTGGGGGGTTATTATCGAAGAAAGGTTTGGTGGCTGCTCTAGACTCGGGAATGACGTGGAAGAAAAGGGGCCATGAGGTTAGAACGGAAGTCAAGGTGGTTTCCAGCTGGCAATCTGCATGTGGACAGATCTCGGGTGGTAAGAAATGCAGAGGAGTACTCCCCTCGTAAGTCGTCGTACCAATTTCGCCGCGGCATCGTGGAATGAGATGCGTGAAGAAATCACTTGCGTTTAACGATTTTGTACCGCATATGGCAGCTGTCGCAGCAATGTCACGGAGGGATAGCTGGAAGGAAGGCTCCGGAGCCGAAGCAGGCTTTTCTGATGTGTGACCGGAAGGGCAGGAGCGCATACATAAGTGCTGGAGACCAAAATGTGCTTGGATTTCCTCGTCTGTATTGTCCTATTGGAAAGGAATATCAGGTTTGCTCTCGAAAAGCCATGGGAAACAGACAAACCGAAATAGCATGCGCAAGCCAAGTGATAGGGCACCCATAAGCATTAGCAGGAACCAACTCCCATCTGGAGATGATCAAGTGACGGAGAAGCTCCTGTCCTAAGCTGAGCTCCTGATCAATGCTGAGAGAGGGACCAGCAGTAGGCTTGGCCATGAGTTTGAGGCGTCGATCGAAGTGACGAAAAATGGTAGAGAGCGGTGAATTTGTGGGAAGTGATGTCAAAAACATGAGTCGAGAGTCGCGGGACTGGGAACGATAGCATTGGTACCAGATTTCCATGCCAGTATCAAAGAAGCACGAGTTTTTATGCCATACATACGATTTGATATTTTCTGCGTTTGGCAGGAAAGGCACTATGAAAGTGCGGGGATGAGACGGTGGAGGTGACGGGTTCAGAGGTAGTTGCAAAGCAGCACTTGTATCTGGGGCGCGTCCGTCGTTTTCATCCCAGTTCTTCTTTTTCAGGCGGTGAATCTTCTTGGGGGCTGTTGAATTAAAATGTCCGGCTACAGGACACATCACACGTTAGTGCCTTGCATGGAAGTAGGGCTATTCAAATACCTTTGATGCTGTTGTATTGCGCCTCCATTTCTCGGATATGGAGGTATATATTACCAAGACCTTTGTGAAGATCGTGATCGTTTCCCACAGAATGGTGGAGCAACGAGTGTTGATGCTCGATAGGATTAGAAGAAGACGGGATTTTGCCTGCTAGAATAGGATCCATTGCGCTTTTGGCGGGGAAGATCATAGATGCAATAGCTGGTCGAAGCCACCAACTCAGCCAATTAGTGATACGAGGAAGTTCGGCCTTGAGGCTGATGATGATGTTGTCGAATTCAGCTTCCGTAGTTGAAGCAGAAAGGAGCCGTCGGATGTAGCTGTCAAATGCGTCGACACGGTCCGCAGGTATGACGGCCTCATTGTGTTTCAAACGCGTTCCAGAACGGAAAAAGTGGGTTTCGCATCCAGACTGAGCCTGTTCCGCTTCATCAAAATACCGACGACGCTCGATAATTTGCGCCTCCTTGGAGAGTGAAGCGAAACCAGGGATAAGGGAGATGAGAAGATCGGCATATTCTTCTGCATGTGCCTTGCGTTGGGTTGCAGAAAAATCCATAACCTAAGAACGTGATCAGAGTGGAACAGTCGTGATATATACGATACGTACATGCGTAAGAAGACTGGCTGCAAATTTGGACCCTGCATGCTTAAGCACAGCCGCAAATATTCGACGAAAGTGGGGACGATGGTGCTCCGTATCAAGCCCGTCAATCCATGTATATAACACAGGAACCCAGGCGTTCAGGACCTTGTTGAATACACAGGTGGCGAGCAATGGACCTTGCCTAAAAAACGAATGATCACCGTCGGTGACAAAGCCATGTCGTCCTGCCTCTGGACCGTCCTGTGCGTCTTCAATCCAGCAATCAACAGCCTCATCCAACATCTTGGCCATGAATGGAGTTTGCATTGTGACATAGATGGGACCATGAAGGCAGGAGTCGACAATAAAAGGTGTTTCGAATTTTTTAGAGAGTTCTCCAAACGAATGGAGCATAGAAAGTGCCCCCTTCATAGGCGATGGTTGCAGACCAAGCCTAGCTTGACTTTTACCAAGCTCATACCGCGCTGTACGTGGATTGGCCAACGTCGCCGATATTTGCGGAAAGGGAACCGAACCAGGTGCAAGATCCCCTGTTCGAAGCTCATGAGCTCCTGCTTGGGTACGGCGTCGGACCTGTTCATCGACAGCCTCTTCTTGCGCGCGAGATAGCCCCCCTCCCGGAGGATGGTCATGAGTGTCGTGGTGTCCTTTATGTTCCCAGATAGACCAGATCTGTCCCTCACGATCATTGGTGAAGTGGTATGTACGGGCAGTGCAGGGGTCATGGCGCAAGGAGTGTGTCCCGCAAGCGTTACACTCATTGTCTAATTGCAATTGACGAGCTGCGGCCTGAGTTTTCGGACGCACAAGTCGACTACAGTTGTTGCATTTGATCACCCCAAGACAAACACGCGACTCTGCGCGACGTCCTTCGTGCATAACAGAGCCGTTGGAACGCCAGACCCATTTCGTGTCTTTCCATTTGTACGGTTCCTGGTTGAAAGGGAACTCTCGACGTTGATATCCATTGGGCCAATCTGAGGATGGAGCTACATGTCAGAAAAGAAAATCAGCGGGTTTTCGCAACAAAGGCTGTAGCGATCAGAACTGACCAGGCGCAGAGGGTTTATTGGCTTCGGCAGCAACAACGGGTACAGTGTGTGGAGCTCCAGAAGGGTGAAGAGAGCTAGATACACCCTGGGGAAATTGTGAAGGGGTGATGGCGGGGGTGTATTGAAGATTGCCTATTGGTGCAAGAAGTGGATTGGCAAGAGGATAACCATAAGGTTGCGAAAACCCAAGATTTTGGCCACCTGTAGAGATATATCACTTAGTCAGGACACAACACACATGAAATAGATGCTTACCTTGTATATTGACCGTTGAAGGGTCACCACAAGCTTGGGGGAGCGGATAGCCGGGATGGAGTGGATATCCAGGTGGCGGGTATCCTGGGGCTAAGGAGTAGCCAGGTGGAGGTGGAGGTGGGTAAGAATATGGCGGCCAAGGATTGGACTGGGCGGGCTGAGAAAAAGGAACACCGCTCGGCGAGTAATATACTGGATAAGGATAAGGGGTTGCCCGAGTTGGTCCCGCAGCTTCAGTAGAGGAGTCGGAGGGTTGAGAGTCAAATAAAAAGCTAAATAGCTTTTTGAACCGTTGGAACATCCAGCTCCGTAGTGAGAGTCGCACGTAGAATGAGAAAGTGAAAAATTCGAGACGCGTGTCGATCACGTGGACTTAAGATCACATGATTCATATTTATTACAAAGGGATATACGGATACTGTGGAGGGCGTCAGCCTAAATGCAAGTAAGTGACATTGAGCCGCATACCAGTTCAAATAATAGATGAATCCAGGTCATGACGCAAAGCGTTCGAAAGTGGAGGACGATTGGAATAGACTGGGAAGCAATAATTGAAGGGGTAAGTATATCCAAGAAATTAGAATATAGCTGAAGATGCTGACAGTGTCTTCCAGCAAAGACTACTGACTCAAGGAGGAGCAGGCAAATTTCTTGAATGCCTATTCTGCCAAATATTCACAATGTGATCAGTCTCGAGTTGGACAAGAACGTGTGAGTGCGGACACTGTATGTGACGACTCGAGCTCACCAAAGGCATTGTGAGATGCAACCTGACAACACCAACCACTTCTGTGGCTAAAGCGTGATAAGTTCCGGGCGTAATTTACAGCTTAGGGAGCGCCGTGGCATGGTGAGAAGATGGAGGTTGGTTCGGGTCCGACATTCAGCATCGTGCAAATTGAAAACAGATAGGACAATTTACTCACATTGTGCATCTATGCCCTGCAGTGAAGTGATACATAGTTTGACCTCTATCGCGTCCGTCGAGAGTCATGACGGAACCAATAAGTAGATTCGTCAGTGCACGCGGCGATTCGGACACAACCGTGTAGGGCTCTTGATCTTGAAGGTTTGCATTTCTTGGATTGTAGATGTAACATGTCGACGCTTTGATCTCTGAGACCGAAATACGCGAAGCTCAGGGAGCAAGCAACCAGGATATCGAGAAGAGTGGGAGCAATTGAAGCGGGAGAATTGTCGATCAGACGCGTCGTGACAATGGATGTCACAAGTGTTTCGAGTGTTCCGTCTCTGCAGGGACCAAGATCACTTTGCTGTAATGTATGAGCCCGGGAGACTCATCTAGTAGTATGTAAGTTGTAGTCTAGCACTTTGGCTTGGCTTCAGAAATCGTGTTCCATGTCCAATTGTACTATCTGCCAGAATTTCCCGATTGGGACCGGCAGAGCCACCTCACAGCCACATCGGATGTCACTCAACGCCAACTCAACGCTCGAAGCGACGCTGCGAAATCTGCAATAGAAAACAAGTATATTACAAGTTAGACACTACAAGTTCACAAGTTAATCAATACAAGTTAGCAAGTTAATCATTACAAGTTAGCACGTTAACTTCACGTTAACGGGACAATTTAACTTTTGCACCCAAAAGTTAGCGCAAGTTACTTTTGTAAGGGCAAGTTAAGGACAAAAAGTTAATTTGTTAACCGCCGTTGCAACTTGATTCATCTCAGTCAACTGCAAGACCTCGTACCCATTTCTTTCGTCTGGACTCGCCCTCCTGGATCCCCCCCAAATGGACGAATCGTACTTCAAGATCGTCAAGGTAAACATTTTCATCGTTCTTCTTTCTCAATCTAGGCAGATAAAAGTCGTTTGCATCAGGCCTTGGCAATGTATTCGGTGCGAATCCTTTTTTCTACACGTATCAGTAACGTCCCCGAGGACTTAGAAGTCGTTGCGAACGCATCTCTTGTCGTCTTCTTGCTCTGCACTACAGAACGACGCGACTTTGGAGCTCTATGTCTGGTTCAAGCGGTCATACGAGGCACTCGTTCTGTCGTTTCGGTACGTATCTGTCTCTTCAGCTCTGAGAAGACTGATCCTGATTCTTCGGTGTCAGGTGGCGATTCGAGCCATCCATCTTAGGACAGCGAATAACGCAAGACGGTTCCATCAGGAACGATATCGAGGCTAGTCAAGCGGATCTCAAGCCTCGACGCTGTCGTCGAGCACCTCGGTGCGTTATTGCACCAAGGACACACCATGTTCGCTGTTGAGGCATCTGCTCCCCGAGTTCCTCCTTACAATAGTAACATGTACTGGTTCTTTTTTTGTGTAATGATACGAAATGTGGAGTCATACGAACATGATAGCGATACCACAGAAAGGAATTTCGAAAAGTAGGCAAACGAGAAAATAGCAGATTCAACGACGGAACAAGAGGAAGAAGATGAACGAAGCCTATGTACAACAAGGAAGTAGAACGAAGAACGAAGAACGAACAATCCCAGTCTCAGTCTCAGAAAAATGTGTGCATGTGCGTGTGTCCGAGTATACCTAGGTCGGGTGAGCCATCAACCAACTTCACCTTTGATCTTGGCGGGCTCGACTTTAACATCGTCCTTCCTCCCTCCGCCTCCCCCCGCACTTCCACTTCCACCACTCCCGTTAACGCTGGGAGAGCCGCCAGCACCACCACCACCGCCTTCATCTCCATCCCCCGATCCCTCGGCAGTCCCAGTCGAACTGACTCTCGATCGTTTGCTACTCGGCGCATTCGTATCGCGGTTCTTCATCCTGGGCGAGGTGACGTTGCTACCGCCGCCCCTACCGCCTCCGCTGAACATGTCAGGGAGGGGTCTGTCGCGTTCCCATGACATCGGTTCCCTGCCTGAAGAGGAGGCGGTCGTAGCGGAGGAAGGTGGAGGCGGGGCACCAGAGAGAAAGTCAAGCCAGTTGCTTTCTGCACCTCCAGGAGCGGAACCTGCGCTTCCCGGTGGTGCTTGGACTGTTACGAGCATATCAGTGTCGGTACTCTCACATCAATCAAATTGGGCACACACCTGCTTGCGGTTGCTGTCCTTGAGCGTGAACGGGCCAATCGAGACCAGGGAACGGTTGACTCTGGTTCTGCACCTGCTGACGGTTATGCTCGTCGGCGTCTAGAAAGGCAGCGAACAAATCCGGACCTGCTGGAGGCGGAGCGGGAGGTGGCGGTTGCGCAGAGTTTGACGAGTGAGGGTGGTGATTAGCAGAGGAATGATGATGCTGTTGTTGTCTTATGAGCTGCTGATACATTCCTTGTCCTTGACCTTGCTGATTCTGATCGCCGTACCGAGGAGGAGGAGGGGGAAAGGTGCTTCGACGAGAAGAGGAAGTCGGGTGATTAAAGTCGAACGCACCGGGTATAAAACTAGGTGGAGGAGGGGGCGTAGAGACGGGATTGAAAAAAGCGTTGTTGACATTGTAGTGCGGTTGGTTCTGAGGTGGGGGCCGGAAACCAGATGAATTGGTGGTGGGGGATCCGTGACCGTGGTATCCATATCCTCCACCTCCTCCGCCGCCGCCGCCGCCAGCAGAGGTAGGGTCGTCAGAGGAAGAGCGACTGTGGGTGTTGATGTTGATGCTGGGACTGGTACGGGGTTTCTTGTTGGAGCCCGAGTTGGAGTGGTGGGAAGCGCTGCTGCGGAGTCCGCTCATGGAGTGACGGTCGCTAGAGATGGGTAAGGAGGAGGTGGGAGGAAGCTGGGACGGGTGATGGAGAGGCATTGGAGGCGGGGGGATGGTCATGGGGTGGCGCAAGCTGTACTCCATCTGCGAGGGTGTCAAAGTTGTTTTTGCTACAAAAGAATGATTTTTTGACTCACATCGACGTTCATGCCCAGATCGTTTCCCATCGACGACTTGCCAAAGTCAGGCTTGAGTTTCCCGTCACCGCGTCTTTTTGCAGCGCGGTTGTGCATGTCCTGGTGGTCGTCTTCGTCTACGTCGTCGTCGTCTGCTTCACCGATATCCTCGAGCTTTGGGTTTCCTGAAAAGTCTGCGGGACCTTTTGTATCTTTTTCACCGTCGTACCTGAGGTGACGCTGAACGACGTCGTGAATGTCTGTTGAGCCGTACTGGTAGAGCTTTACATGATGTCCAGGACGTTCCTCTGCGATAAAAATAGAACCGGGGGGTTAGTACTGGGCGGCGGTGATGTTGTGGTTGGCTACGAACCAAAGATGATGACTGCGACGTCTACCGAACACAATACGCCTAGCTCGTAGGCCTTTTTGAAGAGACCATTCTTGCGCTGTTGGACGTTGAGTGGCAAAGGAAAAGATAATAATAATTAGATGCCAAGACTTTTTTTTGCGAGGTAAAAATAACGAAAAACGGGGGGTACGTGCCTTTAAAAAGGTCACAGAGCGATTGCGCTCGTGCTAAGTATAATCAAAAGTGAATTAAGCGAAGGGGATTGTATAATTGGAGGTCGACGAGGATGGCGACGATAATAGCTGGCAGACATACTGTAATTGGCTGTATTTCGATCTTTCTTCTGCCCATTTGTATATCGAGGAGGGGAAAACGAGGAGAATCTTCTGAGAGAGAGGTGATGGGTGGATGGTTGCAAAAAATTTCGAGTTCCAACAGAATCCAACCTTGCCTTTTGCTTTTGCGAGAGGTCCTGGAACACTCGGCATCCTCCTGCCAAAAACAGCCACTTCTTCGGCATCTCCTCTATTGCTCCCGCCACTTCTCATCATCCGCAGCAGCTCATCCTTCCACCCCTTCCTAGCAGCTCATCCGTTCACCTAGATATATATAGGGTACTTGTCTCTCGCACCCACTGGCCCTCCACGATTTTTGTCGATTTTTTTGAGCTTTGTTTTCGTCTTGTTTTTCGTCTTTTCCCCATGTCCGGCGCCTGAGCACATCAGCTTCTATCTCCGAAATAGTTCCACCCAGAACAACCCCCGTTCTTCTCTTCACACCGAACGCCAGCCGTGACTTGACGATCACCACAACTGACAACTCCATCTCCATCTTGAATCTCGCTCAGTTCCACCTATCTTCCATCTTTCTTCTCCCGTTACCTCCCCGCCGGATACTCACCCTCCTCGTATTTCATTTCTCACCTCGGTGCCCGACGCGTACATCTAACTTCATCTAGTGGAATCCTCTGCATCTGCACTAGTGTCTAACCCCTGCCTGTACTGAATCTGCTAGCAAATTTCTCCACTCCGCGAAGCCGCTTCGCGTCCCATGCCGCTCGGTTTCTGCCGAAATCCATCCCCATCTTCTGCGTCTAAAGCCTGCCAAGTATGCACGTTTGTCTCCGTCATATCTTCACGTATACATATGAATGAATGAATCAAATCTTCTCGTATCGCATGCACTGGCCTGCGAATCCGAATAACGACAGAATGGTCTTCATCTATGACTTGCCAACATCTCTTTTCCCGGTTCCGTTATCTACCCACACTCTCATCGATCCCTCATCCCGGGCGTCCGTCGTTCCTTCATCCTTCAATACAATACTCCTCGGCGCCTTATAAATCACCATCTCTGACGCGCCCACAAGATAGTTTACCAAGAACTAGATCTCACGTTATCGATCCGTCCATTATTTCTCACCCCAGTTTCGACCACCTGATGCCACTCATACTACCTGCCTCCTGGCCTCCCTACAATCTACCAAACCCGTCCCCTAAACCCAATCCTCCATGGCCAATCACCAACCTCGTACCCCGCGTCTTATCCAGTGCGATCGATATCGTGCCCTGTCTTCTTTTTCTTTCCTCCTGATCAGTTGTCACGAATGAATTAAAACCACCGCGTCGACGCTCTCTTTTCTCACGTCTGCTGCGGAACTTTGAACTTTCCAACCAACCAACCAACAAACATTCGTTCCTCTGCCCCTGTCCTTCTACCCTTTCCTTCGCTGGGAACGAAATTATTCGGTCTCCGTTTTCGAGTCCTCGCTCTTGTCTTCGTTCTTGTTCTCCTTCTATCTGTAGCTTCCTTTTTTGTCTCTACTCACTCAAATCACCCCACCCGTCCCTACCCGCGGTGTACCATCTCAGATCTTCGGTCTACCCTACATATCAGGTTACTACGGTCGGGCTATACGGCGTAGCCGTGAGAGTCCCCTCTTCCTTCTATCAGGACGTTTCTCTCCATCACTCATCATCCACACTCTTCTCCGATAACCTCGGAACGCGTTCCAAGTCGTTGCAACACGATATTGATTATGTTGGCGTTGCGCTCGGGATTGGAGGTCATGATTAATGGGTTCACGTACTAGTCATCATCAAGGAGTGTAGAGCGTGATTGTTATCCTATCATCATGTCGTCATCTCAATCATGCTAATGTCTCATCGTGGTGTCCTCCAGTCCATGTCGTTGATGACCCTCCATCACACTGAATATCTGTCTTTCAAGTCGCGACAGCTCTCTTCACACCTAGCTTCCTCGGTACAGGAGCGCGTTATCTGTCTATCTTCCAATCAAATCTCCCTTCACCGGATCCATGGGCGCACATATCCACCAGGCCAAAGCCTATTTCTTCGAGTAATAACGGAACCTACTTTCCTTGTAGAGGGCCACCCGCGAGGTCAAAAGCTCAAGACTCTCAATATCCACGCTTCCGTTCGATCGACCGCCACATAAACTCTAACAAACGGCCCCAAGCACGTTTTCTCTGATTTTCGTCTGATATCCCTTTAACAAGAACGTAAGTAGCTTGGTCTGAGCCGTGTCAACCTGGAGGCTCAGCCTCGCGTCGTGTGTGTATCATTTCGGTGGTTGTCTAATAGCTGTGCCATATCCACGACTGTGGCTCACACCTTCGTTCTTCTCTTCGCGTCGCTGTCTATCCCGTTCCTCCCGTCCATGGTCTCTAGGTACAATTTGGTAAGCATCTTGAGATTCTGCGCACACGCTTGGACTTGACTTAACTGTGGCCGTCTATCATCCTACTGTCAATCCTCTCTGGCGCTCTCTGGAATATTTCTATCGGCTTCTAATTCCGCCATAGTGGGCTTTGCAGCTCGGTAGACATCGCGTCGCAGAATTTCCTGCTATTATACGACAGCCTTTATACTGGGATAGGTTATCTTCCGAGCTTACCCCCATCGTTTGGTTTCCATGATGTCCTAGCTCTGTTAGCTCGTACCTTCTCTGCATCTCGAGAAAAGATCTTTTTTGCTAGACGCCACATACTCTGATCCCAAGATAAATGACCTTGCGATTCTGCTCCATGTCAGCTCATCAAACTACGTAGGCCGATGACCCCCTTCCTCTATCCTTGCGGCTCAGATGAGATCTATTAGCTGAGTTCCATCGCATCATTTAGTTTCGCGTATCTCGTCATTGCATTGATCCTTTCAGATGATTCCACCGCGTTGATCACTACTTTTCGACGTTCCATATCTATAGGGAATATGTACGGGAGAGTGGTTTAGGCGAGTCTAATTCGGAAAGAAGTCGAATCGATATCGCTCGAATCTTATGTGACACCGTGGCAAGTGCTCATTGATCATGAAACTTTATCACTTCATGCACGCACCTACCCAAGGTTTTTCCATCTCGTATGTCCTAGGACTTCGACGGGTGCGGGCGCATCAAATAACGTCCTCTCTAACAGGAAGGGATACATCCTTTCTATCAGACAACTTGTTCCCTGACCATCTCCGAACAGAAGTCGTCGTTGATCCCACCTCGATCGGGTCTTTTTCTCAATGCTCTCCATGTTCACATCATTACTAGCGTCGCGACCTTGTTCCCCGTCTGGGATTCGATGTCTCTCCCTCGAACGTCGCGGCTCCTGTGGAGTTTCCTCCTTACCATACTGTAGACGAAGACCTTCCACGAGTCTACCGCCCTTGGCTCTCCCTTTCAATCCGGTACGTTCCCGCTCCGCCCCTGCGAACTCCTCGATTTTCCGTGAAGCCTTCTAACAGGTTGATGTGTATCATGTTTCCGGCGCTAGAGGTTATCAAGGTTCATCTGGAAGCCTCTCTTCAGACGAACGTCTTACGATGGTGCATCAGGTCCTTTCTTTTCGTTTCATCTGAACAACTAGTACTGTCTAATTGACGAACTGATGTATCTGCTCTAGGCCGGCACCACAAGTATGTGGTGCAAAGTCTTCGGCTTCTCACGTACTTCCGGTACTTGCGAGAACTACCCGGTCTCTTAGCATTCTTGGTCTTCTGCGTCTATAATTGTACAATGCCTTGGTACGTACCTGATTTTTCCAAGTTATACTTACTCGAATGGTCTTACATGCGAGACAATTAGCTCTGATGATCTCGAAATACGCACTCCCCGACCACTCTATTTTTCTATAACGGAATTAGCGGCCGTTTCGTGATGTCGTAGCTGTAATCGATGTGACTCGCTTAGCGCCAGAACTATGGCGGTGACCTTCCCAATTCAGCGTTTCAACAAAACATCAGACGGCGACTGATATGTAGGTACATCGTGGTTTGACTACACGCAGCGCCGCTTTGATTCACCCTTGTCCCTCTCCCTCCCATGTCTTGTTTCCATTCGTTGACAGTTTTTTCCACGGGTTCATATATTACAAACACGACGTTGGCTACCCAGGCCGCCGTACTGGCGCAAATTCGGGAGCGTGGTAAATAGTACACTCAAATGGGCTCGATCCATGATCTCATGAGAGATATCTAACAAATGGTTCATGTCGTTCATGCTATTGAAGCTTGGACGCAGGCGCACCTCTCAGCGACTATATGATGGGCCGCCTCCCTGTTCTACTCATCAATGCGGACCCTAGAATTCATCGGCCACAACTACTAGCAGATGGATTCATGCCAAGTACGTTTATCCTGTGCTGTTAACCTCCAAACTCGGTAGCGGAAGTCTCTTGACCATCCCTACAAATTGCATTACATGCCACCGACCGACGGCAGTAGAACGACGCGTTTCCCGGTACAGGGAGATTGACCTCGGACTAAGAGGGCAACTATGTAACCTCCGAGAGGGCACTCTGTGCGTTCCCACTCTTTGTGTTTACCGTATGTAGAGCTCTTAACGCGTATGCTATCCTCAGGTACCGAAGTATCCATGTTCTAGACCAAGATCAAAGCATTGCAGACGTCATTGAACGGCGATATACATATGAGGATTAAATGTCTCACTCTACTATCCAGGTGCTACCTGATCCGTCCAAGATGATCACGAGTACGTTGGTCAAAAGGATGGGTTCACGGTGCGCAGTCCAACATATCTGCAAACGTTCTTCGTAAGAGGTATCCGTTTCCACGAGTCAGACATTCCCTTGGCTTATTGGCTTAGCAGGTCTGCCCATACGCTTTCGAGTGTCATACAAGAGAAAGATCAACGTCTTGGGGACTTTTGTTGACCAAATGCGTCTGCAGCACTTCATCTCTAGTCAAATTTTGGAGTGACGAGTGTGTCTCCGGTGGCACACTACTGTACGTTCATCGCTCTCCACCATAGGTCGAGATGGTGAGGTGGGTCTTGCTGGTACGGCGGTGTCGGTTACGCCCAGTATCTGTTCTCCTTCGGTCGTCGTGTGTTTGTTATTTAGGGTCTCGACGTCAATCAATCTATGCAAGCTCAAAATCTGTTCATTTTGCTTGTTGCTCGAACACCGCCCCATTTCCACCGTGGAATACGTTGGAAGCATCCTCCTGTGGCGCCATTTTTTCTGCGGCGGCAATACGTATATCTTGTCACAAGGATAGCAAGTTCAATGCTTGCCCGTTTTCAAGGATAGATGTGTCATTATCCGAACATATGACTGCCTTTCCTCTGGATTTCTCCGAGGATTCATTATCCGCTGGAGAGCTGATCCTGGTATGTCATTCTACGCATTAGACGAGCTATACACTGATCATATATCTCTAGGGATTTATGACTCTCGGCCACTCAATCAGACCACTAATTTGTGTCCGTATCTTTGCGCTTCATCGCTGAGTCTCTTATTCTCCGAGTCTTGCTTTTCTAGCCTATCTAGACTTGGTCTGGCTCAACCTCAACCCAGTATTTCCCCACCCTCAGGAGAACGCCAGTCGAAGAAGCTGTTCGCTCTCTTTCTTCGTTATCTCCGTGTTCTGACTCCGTGGTACAGCCGACGACCGTAATATTCTACCCGTTGGACCCGTTGGGCGGAGTCTAACCAGGTTCTCGGTCACTTTGATACCCTTGTCTAAACTTGACAAAAACCATGCATTGGATACACAATGAATCGATCACAAGCTCATGTCTACCTCCGATGAGACAGTGCTAGTACGGACCTGGTACGGACTTTTAATTTCTCCTTCACAGGGTCTGCGATGGCCTTTCAAGAAGAGCTCACGGCCCTCTGGTACCGCTCATCTGCCACATCCTTCTTCGAGTTCATCATGGGTGGAACATTTGTTCCCATTTGGACGTGTCGATCTTGATGCTTCTCGAATGAGATCTTACGCTCCAGTGTTCCTACTTGTCTTCATTCTACTGGTCGATAGGCCCCTTTCCCGGGATCGTTAACAGGTAATGTGTCAAGGGAGTAAATCTATGTCTGCGGAGATCACTAGGCACTACCGTATGGCACATCCTTCTTCATTCTCTCAGCCCTCGGAGTGGGATGGTCATATCTCTGCAGCGTTGTCATTCACAACTCGCACCTCTTTTTAGGTTACGCCACGAACATCATGGTCTGACGATGGCGACTCGGTATCTATCTCTTGTTATAGTCTTTATCGCATACTCGCACGTCTTTGTTTTCAACCATACAGACTACAATTGCCGGCCATATGCACTCCTCCGTTGTTCCTTGGACTTCCGTGTATCGACACCGACAATTGACCGGGGATGATATGCTGCTTCCTCCTGGCCTAGCCAGCGTTTCCATCTTGAGCACTAAGACTTGGAAAGTCATTGCTCAGATTCAAGGATAATCCAGTCACCACCCTCCGTCATCGTAATCTCTCAGAGGTACATGACTACTCTTTCTTTTGTGCTAGATTAAATTTCTAACTCCGGGAGGTAGATTCTACTTCGCTCAGTGTCGCTTGTCTGTGGGTGGAGACTCATATGTTCTCTATATTTTTGATGAGTTCAGCACCTCTACACAATGATTCACATGTCTCTCGCTGGCTGTAGAGCTCTGTCACTGTCTCGCTCGTGACTGGCGTTAGTGGAAAGCCAATAATTGACGCTCAGTCATTATCTGTCTTGATCCACCGTATCAAACTGCGATTTCAAGTTCGCCGCCATTCAACCACAGTATTGGTCTCTCTGCAATCATATTCGTTCTGTGGTGAAGACGATTCAGTCACGGTGGTCGGTTGCGATGACATTGCGGTGAATCAACGGGTCAGGATGGGCATCGGGTATATCTAGACTCATGTCACTCATCTTCCGAATAATGAGTTTGGAGCTCCAAATACTCAACCTGATACAATTCTAGTCTGCATATACAATGTATAGGATTACCTAGACTCTTTGGAATGCAGGTTTTGGGGACGCTAATAATTGTCCTGAAGTTGTTAACAACATTTTCCATATTTAGTTGAAGCACCGCCACCTCGACCCCGACCCTCTGCGTTTCAAAATTTCAAGGCTCCAATATCCGAACATTGCCCATTTATTCCCCAATCTTCCACTCCTTGGATAAAATGCAAAGAATCCTGTAGCTCGGCATATTCAAGTAAAATGAGGATCATTGAACGCCGTGTCAGCACTTACTCGGAGCGTCGACGTCTATCGATCAAGAACTTCACAATCGCCCTGAAGAATTTGCAGTCCTTCGGAACTCCATATCAGCCAAATGGCCCTGAATTGGGCTCATTGGACGATGTGAGCTCTATTGCACTTTTAAATCGAAGTGGCCTTCTCTGTTGAGTCCTTCGACAAGTTCGACGGCGAGCATCGAACAATCGATATGTGATTTTGACGTGAGTCCTACTACTTCTTACCACTTCTGAAGTAGAAATCGCGCTAAAATTCAACGCATCTAACGCCATACATTCCTCGATGTGTCCTGGACCTGTCTTCGGGAGGTCTTCTTGGACTAGACCAAAGACGACGTGGATCAAAATGGGACGAATCCTCGTTCCCCGGACGCCCTGCCGGTAAACGATGGATAGCTGCTTTTTAGGTTCTCTAGGATATGCTCACGCGACTATGATGATGATTTTGATTGTTATGCAGCTTACAGAACCGACGATTGACCAGAAGTGATGACAAGGCCCTGAGATAGTTCGTACGGTTGAATGATTCTCCATAATTTATCATTGGCGGCGAATGACCAGTCCGTCGTAGACTATGGAAGGTCTTCAGTGCATCACTTCGAGCATTCCAGCCGAATTCCAGTGCGATAGTTCTGCCCATAGCGCCCTCATTTGCTGACTCACTGACGTATGACACTTCCTTTTCTTTCAGTGCGTTCTAATTCCAGTTTGTGCATCTATCGATGACAATAACACACCGTTCTGAAGCATATGGATTCTGAGACCTTGATAACTACGAAACTCACAAGCATGCATTGGCGGAGTCAATCCTATCTGTTCTTAGTAAGTTACGCATAGTAAGTCCATGGTCCTGGAAAGCGTGCCGCCTGACTCGCGGAAGACATATCACTAGGTCACGTTCCTTCTTCCTGTACCTCTCAGTGATATCGGGGACCAAGGCGAATTACAGGCTTTTCAAGTCCATCTTTTCCAATAAATACTTGTACCGATATATTTATTAACAGATATCTGTGGCACTCCGGAAGATCAAACGAAACGACCAAAAATTCCAAAGTCTCGTAATTTGACAAGTTTCTATCAGGCCCGCGATATAACGATGTCCCAGGCCTCGGTCTTTCTGTCCCATCTATCTCCTCACGAGATGTATTCTATCGGTCCCGCCTTTTGACAAAGTTGTCGTCATCGTGGGTATGGGACGACCTCCACACGAAATTGCGACTCACCGTGGTGGCGCTACGAAGGAGCAGCGGCCCCCCGCCTCGCTGTCAGTTCGGGAAAGACTACTACCTAGAGCCACTCGATCCTACGTGATGAGATACGAAGGTGGGCAAGAATTCTTTCCCCATCTACAGTGCTCATGGCGCGCGGTGCGTTGTCGTCGAAACAAACAAGGCGATCCTCTCAACGCCAACGACAAAGTGATGCCGTTCATTATACAATAACCATGCCTTCCACCCTCAACTTGAACCATTTAGCCGCTATCTCATGTTCTCTCCGCCGTTCGACTAGATTGTCATCCGAAAAGGTCCATGGCGTACGTGGATTTGTCAGATCGATTTCCTTCGCGTGTCTTCTCGTCGGTGCCTTTCTATCTTGGTCTATCTCAGCACCATATTCCACTCGCCGGTCCCGGTCCCGCGAATATTTTGCCTTCTCTTCACCCTCAACTATTAAACATGTTCACTCATTCTGTTATCATTGCTGCTCTATACTATTTCCGTTTTATCCCTCGGACTTAGGATAGCATTTGAGTCCTATCTTTATTACTGGTAAGTTCCATAGCTGAGCTAATCTCTACCGAATTCTATCTGACCTATTCTTTTGCCTATAGACATAGAAAGAAATTGGCATGCTTTGTATAGCTAGAGCTTCATCTTTGTCCCGGGGATAAGGCGCCGACTTGAGGTTAAAGATCTGATGCCTGAACGCGAGATACTTTTGGACTCCTCAGCGAAACAGCATAACAAGTTAGAGACTTGACGACTCACGAGGCATAGATAGTCCCCAACAAATTCGAGCCCTCCTTACGGTTCAGCCTTGCAGAAGAGACTAGGAAAGACGATTTCAATGCTGTTTCAGGTCGATAGTGCGTACACATTTCATGTACGCATCCATCCAGGCAGATGTGAATTCCGGCTGAAGCAATCCTCCTATCTCCTCTTATCTACGGTGTTTCCCTCACAGCGTCCACGGGCATGGGACGGAACCTGAGGCAGAACGTCAGGCTTTGTGCCACTCGTAGTGTCCGCCGTGGACCGTCAATCAATGGAGATGCTTATTCTCATCCTTTTTCCAAGGAGGACCGCCGAAGAAGCCTTGCGTGTATTTGTTTAGATTGCATACGAAGTTCCCCACGATTCGAAGTTGACGGCAGTTATAAATTTGGGACCTACTCACTGGTGGGCCCGAGCGGTGAGATGCTTAAACTCTGGACCCCGGAAAAACATTCCAGTTCTCTTTGGATTCCTTGAACATAGAACACGAATGGTTTCCTAGAGCATGCCCCTGATACGAGGGATATACCAGACGCAGGGATGTCTCGTTACGACAGAGGGCAACTTACCGGAAGAGTTGGTGCTTTTTTATATATAGGATCGAATACCATTGCCATATTTTTATACCTAAGTTCTTTTTTGATCAACGGAAACTAGGAAGGTTGTCACAGTTGGTCAGAATGCTTGCGCAAGCGAGTTGAAGTCCAACGACAGCGTGTATTGTGTTTCGGAAGAAGATAGAGTAAGGTACTGAGTTACATGTACATGTATGGATATAATAACAAGAGATGCTAGGTTGGTGGAAAGTACAACAACAGAAACGAACAGAAACGAAAGTGGCAGAGTTATTGGAAGATTAAGTGGTTGAAGAGAATTGATGGATATATCAGTCCGCGACTTTATCCAGTCAAAAATATCTGCTCATGTTCGAAAACCACCAACGAAATTGTCTTCTTCGCCCTGTGAAATATATACATCATGATTAGTGGATGATTTTCAATTTGATTGGCGAAATTGCATACATTTTTACGGTGTGCGGGAGGAGGTGCACCAGGAGGCTACGCTGTATAAGTAGAGATCCATGTAAAACAAGCCTGAGACTTACAGGATTATATCCACCATATGGAGGTGGGACAGGATCACCAGATCCACCGTTCTCTTGTGGTGGGTAGTTCTGTTGTGGCGACTGATAAGACTGATTTCCGTACCCTGATTCAGCGTTAGGAGTGTGACTGTAGGTATTCGGTTGCTGCTGGTAGGACCCCATAGGCTGCTGAGCTTGATAAGCGGGTTGCTGCTGTTGTTGACGTCGACCACCAGACATCAAACCTCCAAGACCGCCAAGCATTCCACCCAAGCCTCCTCCTGTTCTTCCTCCCGAACCGCCAAAAGCACTTGTGGTTCCAACTGCCCCAGAGTTCGTGAAGGTTTGACGACGACGACGCATGAGGCAACATAAGAGCATGAGAACGAATAAACCGCAAACGACGCCTAGAGTCAATCAAATAAATACGTCTGAGTTCTAAGAAATTGCTCCTAAACATAAAACTCACCGACGACTACACCTGCTACGACGCGAGACACGGATGTGCGTCTTCTTCTCCCTGTATACAACGCATCGGTCGACGTCGCGAGGGAGAGAATGAACAGCGGTAAAAGTGAGATTGCAAAGCTGGTCGACATGATGGTTTGAAGCAAGAAGAGAATGGACCAAAATCCAAGCAACGCCGAAAATTCCAAGTCCTCTCCAACGACGCAAATGACGTCAGCCACACACTCCTATTTTTAGACACAGCTTCGCAGTGAGAAAGCTGTGCTATGGCTGCGCCGACATGCCCGGGATACACTCGAACGCTCGAACTGTTCAAAGGAGAACCCAGAGAAAGCGAGTGGCCAAGTCGTCGTCCATGTCTACACTCAGCGGGTCAGCATGTCCATCCTCGCGAGTGAGTGGCGACCAACATACCGCGAGCTTGTATCGCGGCCTGGGATCAGAAATGTAATCCCGATAGTCTGTACTTGTCTCTAGTGATCAAAAGAAATCGAAGTAAGGGTGGAAACAGGTAAATTCAGCGATGACAGCCGACTGAATCTCTGCACTGAGTCGTACCAGTCCTGAGCAAAGGTTGCGCAGAAGAGGAACAAAGTAGAAGCAAATGCACGCAGGTCGAAGCGCTGCAGACGATGTCAACAATGCTGGGATCTGAGAATTGAGCGAAGTTTGAATCGATCCACCCTGCAGAGAGTTACGATGATCAGAAAAAGATCATTGCACCCGTGATGTCGACGTGTAATGGACAGAACGCCACCAGGGACCAATGTTGGCATTCCGAAAGCAACGAGATGAGTTGAACCAAGCTACTAGACGTCAGACCTCATCAGGCTCGTACAGCGTGTATTCTTGTTGACGTAGAACGGACAGTATACGAGTTTCCCTAGTACCATGCAAGCCGCGCAAGCCTGATATCAGGAGAGAGAAGGGATGTCCAAGAAACGCCATCCGGGTCATGATGATGATAGATCGAAGGGTTGATGCGATGACCAAACGTATGTGGAATATGACACCACAGAACCAGAACTCGATAGCGATAGCTCCACTTCGATGTGGGCTCCAATCAAAGCGATAGAAGGGATCGCAGATTACCAGCAGCCAGTATCATCAAATTACCGGATGTCCACCGCCAACGCCCTGGATGAGCACAGCTCAGAACATGAAAGTCATTATAGCGTTGGTACTGTCTCAGTAGAGTACCTTGCTTGAACTCTCCAGGCAGGACCCAGAAAGTCGCAGGAATATGGTTTCTACGTATCCAAGTGAGGTATGGAAGGAGATGAGGCCCGATCAGAGGTGGGAGTACCAGATGTGCAAGGAGAGCCCAAGATCAGGATCGCGATCGTTTTTGACGGCAGAGCCAACGAGTGTCCTAGAAAAAGATACAACCTGCATCTCGGAGGCCATCATAGGGGAAAGACCGAGTATTCACAAACGACGATGGTGCCAGGGCAAGTATTGCGACGGCAGGATTTACAGACGTCAAGAACTGAAAGATTGTAAACAGTGGTGATCGCTAACCAAATGGAATCCTGGAAAGCTGGATACTCAGATGATGGAAGCATTCTCGTAGGTGACCCCTTTCATTTAAAGATGATACGTGAATCGAGAGGTCAGGCTGCGACTTCCCGCTATGTGCTGCACATATTTCCCTGGATGTAAATGGAGGGGTGACTGCAGAGAAATACTGGTGAGTTGTGTAAAGCAGATACAAGTTCATAGATATTTCTCACTGGTAAGGTACGCGAAGATAAAAACAGACATTCCAACTTTCTTTGCGCGATGCCCAGATATCACCATGATGTAGGTAGTTGTTGGGGCACTTGATTTGGACATTAAGACGGTAGCTCAGGATCACTGCAGTGTATACACAGCATTAAAAGTCGGCGTTGTAGATGTATTGTAGAACCTGCGATAGCAGGCATGCGTTCGATATCATCATAATATCCAGTACAATCACCTGTGAACAAGTACAGATTCCCCGAGTCAACATAGTTGGCAGTCCCCCTGACGCGACGGTGGACGCGTAATATGAGGTCGGAGCGTGTAAACTGTGGTAGCAGAGTCTCGAAGCGGGAGCAGGCGACAGGCAAAGTTTAAGGTTTGAATCACACATTCAGTTTTCAATGTCCGACATATTTGAAGCCCAGCGGCTCTTCTTCACCAGTCGC